>CAUYSK010084607.1:0-14595 GCA_963575035.1 Avahi laniger
TCTGCTTTGTCAAAGATCAATTGGCTGTAGGCTAACATGTTATTTCCAAAGGAGCTTTTATTTATTTAATATAACAGGATTCTAGTTATTTTTATTGGCTACCATATTATTATGAATATTACTTTTATTTTGTATTTTACAGTTTTCAAAATACTTTCCACAATACAAATGTCCATTGGCTCTCAGAGTAATTTTTGCATAGAAATCTCTGTTAGAAGAGAAAACCGAGACTCAAAAACTTATGTGAAGTTCTGTGGTCAAGGTGTGGCAACCTGGAAGGCTGAAATTTAGAAGGGTTGAGCATTATCCACAGATAAAGGGAGCACAGTGTGAGCAGACTGAGAAAAGAGACGTTCAGTGCATCCAATGAAGACCAACGTTTTTCTACAGCTCCAAATGTGTCCCCTTCAATTCACCCCAGCTAGTCTATCTCAAAGCACTAACCTAAATGATAACTGACTTTATGTGTCAATTTGATAGAGCCACAGAATGCCAAGATATTGGTTAAACATTTTTTGGGGGGTGTCTGTGAGAGTGTTTCTGGATGAGATTAACATTTGCATCAGTAGACTGAGTAGATTGTCCTCCCCAATGTGAGTGGGTCTCATTCAATCTGCTGAAGGTATGAATAAAATAAAAAACAAAGAAAGAATGATCTTTGCCCAACTATTCGCAAGCTAGGCTGTTGGTCTTCTCTGGCTTTCAGACTTGGACTTGGACTGGAACTCCGTCAACTCTCTTGGTTCTCACATCTTTGGACTCAGACTAGAACTACACCATCGTTTTTCCTGGGTCTCTGGTTTGCTAACTGCAGATCTTGGACTTCTCAGCCTCCATATTTGTGCATATTGTGTCAATCATTCTCTCTTTCTCTTCCCATAGATACATGTGTGTGTGTTTTATCTATCTATCTATCTATCTATCTATCTATCTATCTACATATATAAAATGGTATAGTATTTGTATATAACCTGTGCACATCTTCCTGTATACTTTAAATCATCTCTAGATTACTTATAATACCTAATACAATGCAAATGTTATTTTTTTGTTATATTATATTATATAGGGACTAATGTATAATTGTTATACTATATTGTTCAGGGAATAATGATAACACAAAAAAAGTCTGTATGTGTCTGGTACAGACAAAACTGTCCATTTTTTCCCCAAATATTTTCTATTTGTTACTGGTAGAATCCACAGATGTGGAACCCACAGATATGGAAGGCCAACCACATATATATATTTTATGATCTCCTATTGGTTTTATTTCTTTGGATAACCTTAATGCACTTACTATAATCCTACATCTTCCACACACTAGTTGTCTGGTCTTAGAACATATCTCATAACAGTAAGAATAAAAATTTGCATCGTTTTTTTTTTTTAACCTTCCATTATGTGTTTGAAGTGTATTTTCACATCTAATCCTTTTAAAATCCCTTGTAACAGGGCTTTTATTATCATCCCGATTTACTGATGGGGAACTCACGGCTAAAAGAAATGAAGTAATGTACTGTCATTGGCACGTAGAGAGGGTCAGAGATGGCGTGTGCCTGAGCATGGCCCGGGCCTGTGCTTAGCCGCTGCAAACCAGCTTTTAGAGCAGAGCCTTCTGCATTTGGCAGGGAATGAAAATGTGCTCGGTGGGGATGATAATGATGCTGCAGTCCCTCGATCTTTGCTCTATCAAATTCTGTGATGTTTCCAATTTTAAAAGACCATTCCAAATTTAATAATTTGAAATTTGCCATTAAAGAACAGCCTTTTGAGATGCATTGCTTTAGAATGGACTGCATTTTAAAATATACCTTTTCATTTCATCTGCTTTCTACTTATTGCTCACTATTTATTCATGATATGTTGGCAAAGGACTGAATCTTAGTAATTTATATTTTCAGACAAAGGCTGGAGATTGTCTTTAACAAATTAAATATTATACTAATGCATGCAGACAGCCACTGTTTGAATGAATTGTGAGAACAAGAGCACCTATTTATTATTTTTTCTTTCTAGATTCCCGCATCAGACTTTAAATTGTTTCAGACCAAGAAATCACAAAGTACATTACTTACATATTCCTGTTTTTCTTTTTGTTTGCATGCACAAAATTTGGATGGGACACACACACACACACACACACCCACACACACACATGCATATTTTAAGGAATTATTCTAAAATGAGCCTCCTAACCCAACAGAAAATTACCTCACTGCTGCAGCAGCCTCCTGCCTGCTCTTCCTCTCTCCCCCACAGAGAGAAACACTATCATACATTTTATCTTAATTTTTCTCATTTTCTTTCTTCTCCTTCCCCCACAAGCAGTATAGGCATCTCTAAGCAGTCTATTGTTTGGTGTTAGCAGGTTTGGGGCTGTAGTCAAAGGAAGCATACTGCAACTCAGTTTTTTATTCAACCTGTTTTGGAGATTTTTTTCCATATGTGTCATATACACAATTTGCCTTAAAAATGAACAATTTAAAAATTGATTAGTAGTGGAACTGCCCACTTTCAACTAAATGGACAATCTGTATTGCTTGGCAAATTACCTAAAGGGATAAAAGCTCCAGTTATACCTGGTTGAACAAAAGCCTATGACACAGTACTGAGATCACAGGCAACCTTGGCTTCCGAAACTTGGAATCTTTGTGAGTTGAAACTCTCCATGCAATGGCTTTAGCCTTTTGAAGTCCCAGATCACCCATCTGTGCTGTGCGTGACTGTTGCTCTTCTTCACACCATCTAAAGGGAAACTAGAAACAGAACCAATGGGTTTGTTATAAGGAATTGGCTCACATGATTATGGATGCTGGCAAGTCCAAATATGCAGAACTGGCTGCAGGGGGAGCTGACAGTGGAGGTGAAGTCCCAACGCCATCTGCTGAAGAATTTCCTCTTGGTCAAAGGAGATCAGTGTTTTGTTCTATTCAGACCTTCGACTGATTGGATGAGACCTATTGACATTATGGACAGCAATATAATCACTCAATATCCACTAATTTAAATGTTAATCTCATCCTAAAACACCTTCCAAATTAACACATAAAATTAACCATCACAATGCAAAATAGCAGAAATTCACATTTTTCAAGTAACTATTTGAAATTTTTTTTCTGCCAGTGTACTGCTCTAGGAATGTAGGTCACATCTGTGATACCTTCTCTGAAGTCTCCACTGCATTTCTTGCCTTATTTTGTTGGTATTTTGTGAACTCTTTCAATGCCTGCTGCGTACCACTTTGTTACTGTTATCAGTTTCTCTTTCTCTTCAACTAGACTAAATAATTTCAGGTCAGACAACGAGTCTCATTGACTTGTGAATCTCTGGGGTGTTGCACTGTGCATGGCGCAGAATAAGCATGCAACAAGTGCTGGCTGAATGTAAACCAACATGGTCTTGATAATTCACATCCATTTCAATATTAATACATAGTGATATTGAACAGTTATAAGCCCTCTTTAATAGAACATTGTAGAAGCAAAGGCTATTTTCTTAGCTTTTCCTTTCTGGCATTAAGATCTTGACTTTAAGTGTCTAGGATGATCTGATCCATTCATTCAGAATCTGTCTGTGAATAACCGGCTCAGACTGGAGGGTTCTCTAAAGTGCATCTTTATAAAAAAGGCAAAAGGATTTTCACACTTGACTGAAATTAAATAGAACTCTGTGTGCCTTGCCTGCCATGGAACTTAGGCAGAGTTTCAGACCTCTACACCTGCTCTACAGCAATACCCTTGTCTAGTTCCAGACCCTCTTTACTATGGGATTAGTGATGACCATGGTGGCAAAGAGCTGGTATTTATACTCATCCTGTTTCTTTTCTCCTGGATTCTTCCAATCCACCATCGACTATGACTTAACTTGTGGCTCTAGGATGTTAAGCTCTGGTTAAGGATCCTTGCAACTGCTTGCACAAAGTTTGCAGTATGTGTATGTACGTTTTAAGTGGCATGCATTTGATGATTGCTATTTCCACAGCTAACTCACCCCTTCACTGCAGCTTCTGCCACTCCAATCACGGTCCTCAGAATTCCTTGTGAGCATGTCGAGGCCTCCACCAGTTCACCTTGGAAGTGAATTTGGTCTCTTCTCTCTCTAACTTTAGCACTCTGTTAGGCAGTCTCTGACTTATATAGATTTTTCTGCCTTGGTCATGAATACCACAGGAGCATTTAAAAACACCTTGGATGTGGAGAACCATTACCTAAATGTGCGAACATGCACAGCTGTTTGTTCCTGGTGTCTCTGCTCCTCATCTGGACCTGAAGCCAGGGGAGTATGACAGCAATGAAGAGACTTCTTAGAGTGGCTTTGCTGATACTTTGCTTTCTTTGTCATTCTGACCCCCACCACCAAGCACACACTGAACTACCTTTAGCCGTGGATGAGGACTCAGTGCTAAGAGCTGGATTGAGCAGATCTCTGTCATTGTCCCTCCCAAATGCCCCTGGCAATCACCACCCCATGCAATGATTCCCAACGTGAAGCTGCTAAACACTCAGCTTGAATGCAGGCCAGGCCAGAAGGGCTGGGAGCAGCCTTCCCTTATATCAGTCTGGTTCCAGTCAGGAGATAGGAAGCACACTGTGACTCAAACAGTGCAAGTTCAATTATTAAAATATGACCAGAGAGAAACTGTAAGAGATAAGGACACTCTCTAAGGCACTCTAGGGCAGAGAGAGAGTAAGGAGGATGAACCAAGTTGGAGAGAGTCCCTTCTCCAAAGCTGGGATTCTAACCTTACTGCAGAAGGTGTAGTTGCAGCCCATGGGATGGCAGACCTCATTGGTTTCCTCGGCCAGAGTTTATTTACACTCCCTGAGCAAGCAGGAAGCAATGCCCAGGCACAGGCCAGGCACCTGGTGTGCAGCAGGCATGGGTGCCCTAGTGGGCGGGAGGTCTGGAGTGCTGTGTCCATGTTGAGGAGGCCACGGGAAGGTGATGACCCAGCTGGCTGGAGCCACAAGTTTGCTGAAGGATCACATATTCCACACCTGTGGCCGGAGCAGAACCCCACTGATGTCCTCAGCTCACATTGCTACAGTGCTGCCAACAGCAGGAAAGCCTCCTACAGCATGCCCTGCAGGGCCCTCTGCTGAGAAATCTTGGGGTCTGTCATGCTCGATGTAAAGGAATTCTGTCCATTATTGCATTGTGAGCATTGAAGGATGAATTTGGACTTGAGATATATAATAGGATGCCCACTGGTTGGGTGACTGAGAGGTAGATTTTGCAGTGTCTTCCACAGTTCTCCAGTGTGTTAAGTCCCAGGTGTCCATAGGTCAAATTTTCATCCATTATGAGCTTCCTTCTGTTTATTGTTTCACTTCTATATTTCCTTAATTTGTTTCCTGGGACTACTTGCATGTACGTTCTTATCTCTTCACGTGCTTCTGGGGAAACACAACCTTAACAGGCCAATCAAGCAGACAGTTCGAGGGTGAGTAACAAGTTGCAGGTTTTTACTATGACCAGTGTGTGAGTCATACTGAACAAGTATGAAGCAAGCAAAAGAAACACATTGGCATGAAAAGTTGGGAGTGTCATAGTAATTGTATAATATTGAAAAAATTATATAAGCTTTGGTAGGTCACTTGCAACACAGTAACTCAAAGGGCTACTGAGAGTATTAAATGCAATTATGAATAAAAAGAGATTAGCATGCTCACAAGAAAACTTCTACCTTCAATTCAACTCTCACTGGACTGAGCCAAAGGACCTGTCTTCAACTATAAAGAAAAAGAATGATACTGTCAATGTTTGTGACTAAAACAGGCAAAGTGTCTTGATGGTCATAGGTGTGGAAGTCATTACTCTGGTGGTAAGTGAGAGAAACCTAATTCCAACCAGTTTAAAGGAGAGAGAGAGAGAGAGAAAGAGAAATATCACAAATTTATCAGCTCACAATTCTGTAAAGTCCAGGGGTAATGGTTTCAGGCACACATGGATCAAGATGCTTGGAAATGTCTTCACTCCATATTTATGCTTCGTTTTGAGATGAATTTGTTTTAAATTCAGATTCTTCTGTCATGGGAACTCAGCATCTCCAGGCCTGTATCATCAGAACCACAAATCTAGGAAAAGGAGTGAGTTTCCCCTTCAGAAGACCCGACAATGCTTGTAGAGTGTGTTGTTTGGTTGTGTCATGCATCCATTGTTGAACAAGTCACCATGCTGAGCAAGATTAATCGCTCCTGTTGGTTCAGTCTGGGGTCACATGTCCATCCCAGATCAACCCAGAAGAATACTTTCTGTGAAAGTGGAGGAAGGGTCATTCATTCCCTTGAGATCCATCCAATTTTGTGTGGATATCAATAATTCATTTTAAAATTACTTTTTAATTTTATTTTATAGTATCCTTCATTTCATTTTTTCCATTCTAAGATATAGGACAGATTTTTATTCTTCATCCATTGGAAAACACTTGCGTTGTTTTCATATTGGATTATTGCTAATAGAGCTACAATAAACATCCATATACAGGTTTTGTGTGAACATAGTGTTCTTTTCTTCAGGGTAAATATCCAGGAGAGGGTATTGTTCTGGAAGCATAGGGAAATTATATGTTTTAACATCATATGAAAATGTCACACTGTTTTAGAGAATGGTTATATGTGCAATTTTATATTCCCACCAGCGCCGCATGAGAGAGCCACTTGTTTTACATTTTCATCAGCATTTGGTGTTGCCAGTATTTTTAATTTTGGCCGTTCTAATCAACGTGCATAAGTATCTTATGTGCTTGTTTGCCATCCGTATATTATTTTTGATGAAGTATCTTTTCAAGCCTTTTGTCCATTTTTTAACTGAATTTTTATTTTGTTATTGTTGAATCACTTCATAAGTTTAAGATAAAAGTCCTGTGTCTGATATGTGTTTCATATTTTTTCTCAGTGTGTGCCTTGTTTCTTTCATTCTCTTAACAATGTTTTTGATAGAGTGAATATTTTCAGTTTTTATGAAGTCTAATTTATCATATTTTTTCTTTTATGCTTGTGGCTTTGGTGTTATGTCTAAGAAATCTTTATTTAACCCTATGGTTTCTTCCATATGTTTTATAGGTATACATTCTATGTGTAGATATGATTCATTTTGAGTTAATTATTGCATAAGATGTCAGATTTAAGTTAAGGTTTGCTATGTTTTCCTTGTGTTCAATTTTTAGAAATTTGATCATGATTGTCTGGGTAGGAATTTCTTTGCGTTTATAAAATCACTCAACTTCTCGAATTTCTAGGTTTATGTCTTTTGCCAAATCTGGAAAGTTTTTAACTATTCTTTCTTTATTTAATAAATATATATTTTTTCAGCATAACACTCATTCTCCTTTTCTTCTAGGACTTTGATGACATGATTGTTAGATCTTTTGTGTTACTGTCTCACAGGTTTGTGGGGCTCTGTTGATTTGTTTTTCATCTATTTATCTCTTGTTTAGATTGGATGATTTCTATTGATTTGCTTCCCTCATTCTTTCCTCTGCCTTCTCCATTCACTTAATATACCAATCCAGCGAGTTTTTATATTCTGTTATTGTACTGTTTAGTTTAAACATTTTCAGTTGATTCTGCCTTATATCTTCTATTTATTTATTAATACTATGAATTTTTATGTTTTGCTTTGTTTCAAGAGTGTCCGTGATTGCTTGCTGGAACATTTGTATAAAAGGTACTTTAAAGGCCTTATCAGATAATTTTCATGTTACTGTCTGTGTCAGCACCTGTTTCTTATTGAGGTTTGACTAATTCTTGATATGCTGTGTAATTTAGGATTGTTTTCTGAACATTTTTACTATTATGCTGTAAGACTGGTTTCTTTTTAAATTTTTTTGTTTCATCAGGCACTCAATCCATGTAGGCTCAGAACATGTTTCTGTACCCATTTTTGCGGGTTGTGGCTTGAATATCAAATTAGTTTTCAAAGCCTTTGCAGTATTATCCTGTTGTTCCCACTGATGTGCTTCCAATGACAGGTCTAAAACATGGACTGTTCTACCCTGCAGCTCAGTTCTTTAAGCTTTCAATGTGTTGATTCTGGAATATTCAGGAAGGACTTCATATGCAAACTTAAGGATCACTTCCTCTGGCTTCCTTTTCTTCTTGTCTTCCTTGTATTCTTTACTTGGGTGAGAAAGGGGGCTCTGCCTCTTTCCTGGATTTTGCCTAATACAGGACAAGGATAGCAGTAAACACTCTGCCCCAAACATCTCTGGCTACATTATGAGTGGGGAGAGTTAGGGCTCTACCTCTGCTTATCTTTGCTAAATGCAAAGTGAGGATAGTTGAAAGCGTTCTACTTGTGCTTAGCAGCTGAGTCAGTGGGGAGGTACAGCACTTAATTCTTGCATGGCATTCACCTGGAATATGCTGAGTTTAGTCGAAATGGTTCCATCCCACAGGACCACTTTCTTCTAGGTCCTTTGGTAGGAATGGAGTTTTCTTGAAAATTTTTTTTCCTGTATGTTTGTTGGAAGATCTGGGTTATGAATTGCTCTACTGCCCAGTTTAGGGGATGTGTGTTTGTGCGTGTGTATAACAAATGGTAATAAGAACAAACAAACCAAAAACCCAATGGAACTTACTGCATTTGTTCCTCGAATCCTGAGGTCCCTAGTGAGTCTTCCTTCTTTGCTTTGTCTTCTGAAGTTTTCCCATAGGTACGTCATGTGTTTTGTTCACGGTTTCTAGTTATAATTAGTTGGAAGGGTAGGGTAGAATGTGTTTGTTGTATCTTGGCCAAATCTGTAACTGTCTAGGTTTATTTTTTATTTCATAACAGTAATAAAAATCAGACGTGAGTTAGATATATTTGTATCCAACCAAAGTATCATTGGATACATAGTCCCAATTGCCTAGAATTTGGGATGGTCTGGAGCCAATTTATTTTCACAGTTAACCTGTAGGTGAATTCCTCTACCTGAATGATGGGTGGCAAGAAATTAACCAGAAACAAAAACTGAAGAAATCTCTGTTAGTCCACAAGCTACATTTTCTAGACCTGTCATCTCATTCTGATGTCTCCTTTTGATTCAGAGATGGAGGAACAGATCTTCTGCTGTTCTAATATAAAAGAATAATCACCCTTCGATACCCTCCAACTTTTGTTTGTTTGCCTTGTGGTTAAAGGGACCTAGTCAGTGCCTCTGCCTTCAACCATCACCATTGAGCTGTTTGAACTTACAGCACTACAGAATGTTGGAGATGAATGAGATCTTACAATCAACATTGTGATTACTTCAATCTAATGTCTCACTCTAGGACTGTATTGCTCAATATAGTAGATACATTTTAATTGCCTAGTAGCTATCTGGAGCCAGTGGGAGTTATATTGAACAGCAATAATATAGAATATTTCTATCCACATGGAAAACTCTACTGGAACCATCTTTACTGAATTTCTGGATGGTAGCCTTCTTACTTATAATTGAACACATTTCTATTTCAAACTTTAATACTTTTATTTCAGTAGTATAAATTATAAATACATATTTTATCAGTCACTTCTCAGAGCAAATGTATTTGGAAGATCAAGGGATCTGGAGTCAGAAAGATCTGGTTTCACATTATGGTTAGTAATAGATAGACATATGACATGTCTATCTACTTTACTTTTCTGAGTCCCCCAATTTTTTATCTGTAAAATGAAGAGAACAAAGTTTCACACATAAAGTTTCTGTGAAAATTGAATAAAATAAATGTGTAAAAACAATGAGGAGAGTGATATACCAACCTATCAAAAACTGGTTATTTATTTCCCATTTCAAATCACATTGACCTTCTTGTTAAAATCAAGGGAAAACCATAAGATATATGTTTGTTTGTCTGAATTCTGTATTTATACATCATGCTTGCAGAACTATATCTGCCTCATTTTTTATATTATTAACTTCTTGGACCCAGGAGTAGGACTTTACATTAATGCGTATTGAATTCTGTTCTTCTAGAATAAGCCTGTATCTTATGCCTTTGAAGGACTTTACAAATCCACATGTGAGTAGGACTTTACTCTCTTTCCAAGCCCTACATAACTAACAATTTTATGGTGTTCTTCTTTTGCCGTGTCCAAAATGATTGTGCACATGTTGAACAAGGTCAATGATGTAGCTGGGCCCTGAGTTTCTATTATCTGAGTCCTGTCAACCCTAGCTCTAATCTTGCTCTTAACTAAGTCCTGTCAACCTTAACTCTAATCTCCCTTTCATATTTTATATTTTTATTTACGCAAATAGCAACCCAAATCCAAACAATATATAAACTTCACAGAGATATCTCTTTCTAATAATAGGTGATGGTGGTGTACCAAAAAAATTAGTGTTATTAATAGTTTTTAATTACTGTACAGAATAATGGTCCCTCAAAAATGTCCATGTTATAATCACTGGAACCTTTGAATAAGTAGCTTTCAAGGTAAAGGGAACTTTACAGATTTGGCTAAGGATCTTGAGATGGGAAACTTATCCTGGGATATCTGGATTGCAGATGACTTCTAGAAGTGGGAAAAGACAAGGATATAGATTGTCTCTGGAGCCTCCAAAAGGAACGTGGCCTTATGACACTTTCACTTTAGGCCAGTGAAATATATTTTGGACTTCTGACCCTCAGAATTTTAGGAAGATAAATTTGTGTTGTTTTAAACCACTGAGTTTGCGATAATTTGTTACAGCAGCAAAAGCAAACTAATACCTTATATTTATTAACAGAAAAGGTTTATTTCACCATGATCTGATTTTATTGGGACAGATCCTTTCATTGTTGTTGCTAGTGGTAGCTGCTGTCTGGGGACCTTATTATGTATTATATCTCTGCCAGGTACTTTAAAAAGATTATTTCATTTCAGTAGTCACCCTAAGTTTAAATAAAAGAAACCTAAGGTTTGGAAAGGCTCAGGGATCCACCCAGCATGGTAGAGTAGGTGGACTCCTGGTATGTTTTCTCCCCCTTTGTCTGGGGAACTACTGTAATAGTTCCTCTCGTTGGCTCTTTGCATCTTAGAGTTTGAACTGAGCTGCTGTAAAGAACCTTAAAGAATTTCTTTTCCCTGTACCAGGTGTCTCAGAATGTATTGCTTAGTAGTAAAGGCAGAACTTGAACATTTTACCATGCTATACAGACATGAAAAATTTCTCCACTGGAGAAAGCATAGTCTTGTAGAAATCAAACAACTAAAAAGATAAATAAATTGAGTTAGGGTAATTCACTTGACTATATTTTCTTAACCTGAGATTCTAATTCTCTTTTCTCATTTTAAAATAGTGACACTACACCCTATAAATTTCTCAAAGGGATGCTATGACATATAATCAAGAAAAGGTATGTAGAAATGTTTAATTTTATACTTTACATATGTATTTCATTATTAATATAATTTGAGATATTATTAGTATTACCATGATCCCATAGTTTCACAGAATTTCTAAGAGACTGAGGTTCAAAAATGTTACATAGCAATGATAAAGATAGAAATATTTGTTTATCCTAATTATGGATATTGGAAAATTAGTACCATTTTGGAATTAATGAAATACTGGATTTGCCAATTAAGGTGAGTGTTAAATTCATCTAACAAGCATTGTCTGTGCATTTGATTGTTCCCCAGTGGACACAGGTGATTTCACTGAAATAGTTATAGATATTAAACTGAAAATTTATAGCTATCTCTGAGACGCTTTTGCTAAAATAAGTATGTGAGAGTTCACCTAATTGTAGCTATAATGCCTTTCTTAACTTCAAATTGCAGAACACCACATGGCCACAATCACCTTATAACCTGCAATGCCTGGGGCATTGATTCTAGATATCAGTGAGATTTGTTTTCTGTTTTTTTTTCTTTTTTTCTTTTTCAATAGATAGAAAGAAACCAGGAACTTTTTGACCTAGCGACTAAAGTCCTTAAGCAAGTGTCAGTTTTCTCTTAGAAGGAACTGAAAGGTTTGCGCTTCGTATTTTTAGCTCCTTTTGAGCAAATTCTGCAGCCAAGATGTGGATGTGGACCTAGATGAGCAAATTGCTTGCAGGTCAGACTGGCTTTCATGAGGATATGTGGGCACTGGAGTCAACAATGCATCAAAGAGGAGAGGTACAAATACTGGAGAAGCAGCTAAAATTGGTAAAACCTGAAATAATTCTGCTACTGTAATAATATTAGCATTCTTAGGGCAAAGAGTAGTGGTAATAGCAGGAAAATGTGGAAATTATTTATTTTAAAAAGATATGCATTTAAAATGGTTTACTTGAAAACTGGATAGGCATGTCTTCAAGAATGAAATGGTAGTAGATAAACGTGTTTTAGAGTCAAATGCAATTGAATTGATGTCTTGGATGCACCTTAGTACCTGTGGCTTCTTGACATGAGTTTCTTCCTCTGAGAAAGGGAGGTTACACCATTTGCCTAAGAGTGTAGAGATGAGATACTGGAGTGGGAAAGCTCTGTGCCAGGCACACGAGCAAGCAGTGGTAGCTACGACTACTATCACTGCTGTTAATGTGAAATGTTGGTGGTCAAAGCGGAAATTATAATAAGCCTTTGTCTACAATTAGATCTTCAAACTGGAAATAAGACTACTATCCTATCAACCTTAGGGCATATTGTGATTGTTTTCTATTATATGGAAGGAGACTAGATCTACTAGAGCCCAGGTCTGCCTTACTAAAATCTCTGTGGCTATATATTTGAATCAAGCCATGCTCAGTGCCAGGAAAGTTGGGAAATTATTAAATTTTGCGTTGAGCTCTTTCTTCTCAGACTCTCTGATCCTGTCTGCACCTCTGTTCTCACTCATTGTCCTTATTATCTTCCCCTATTGTTTGAGTCAGCTCAGGCTGCCATAACAGAATACTGTTCACGGACTGGTGGCTTACACAATAATAGGAATTTATTTCTCACAGCTCTGGAGACTGGAAGTCCAAGAACAAGGTACCGGCCAATTTTGTGTCTGGTGAGGGCTCTCTCATTGGCTTGCAGATGTAACTTTTTGCTATGTCTACATGTGGCCTTTCTTCAGCGCATGTGGGTGGAGAAAGAGGATGCAAGCTCTCTGGTGTCTCTTTTGATAAGGTCACTAATCGTTTCATGAGGTCCCTTCCTCCTGCCCTCATCTAAACCTAATCCCTTCCCAAAGGCCCCACCTCCAGATACCATCCCATTGGGATTAGGGATTCAACATGCAAATTTGGTGTGGGGGGGCAATTCAGTCCATAGCACTTATTATTTAAACAAAACAAAACAAAAACACCCCACAAGTTTTCTCATGTGTTTTATTATTAATGCTCTTAGCAAGTATTCATTAATCATCAGAGTCAGGCATGGGCTGGGATCTGGAGGCACTGTGAAGACCCCGGTTGACATGTCCCACCTTTTGGAGACAGTCTGGCAGGATGAATGGAAATAAATCAAGTAATATTTGCAAACTGAGAGAGTTCCATGAATATAGGTAGGTTCTACAAATGTCCTCTAGAGGCTTTCAACTATGGAGCTGGCCTCTTCAGACGCTTAGAGCGAAGAAAGTGACATTTGTGTTGGGATGGGAAGGATGATGAAGAGGGGTATCTGATACACCCATGGACTCCTCACTACCAAAGCTTCAACTTGTATGTTGAACGCCTGCTACGTGCCAGGCCCTAAAGACAGCACAGGATAACTGAATGGTATTACAAATATGTTCTGGCCACAGTCTTTAGCTTTAAGCTCATAGCTATCCATTTGCCATTAAACAGTGAAAAATCTTACTCATGGACTGTGTGTGAGATATACACCCTGTTCCATCTGCTAGAATCTAAGTAGGTAAATATTATTCTTGGAGCAATTCAAAATTACCACATAGCTAAGGCAACACTCATAACACCGTCTGGTCACTTGTGGAAGTGATTTTCCTAAATAGCATCTCTGATTCACATTTAAGGACATTAAAAACACAAGCATAGAAAACTTTCTGTCCCCTTCGTAATAGCCCATGGAAAGAATTTGTTTTTTGGTTTGTTAGTTTCTTTGTTTTAGTAGAAGGAAGCTGCTCTTTTTCTATACAAATAGTTTTGTTTTGATTTTATGGTCATTGAATTACAATTATATTTCAGTCTTTGCTGTCTCCAGGTTTGTTGTTCATATTAAGCAACATTTCAAGATAAATCATATGCATTTTTGTGTATTAACTTTATGTAGCCTTTAGAATGTGTGTACTGGAAAACTCCTATTCAGCTGACATTAAAGGAAGTAAGGCGGAGGTGTTATCTTATCCAAGAAGTACAGAGACAGAACGTGGCTGTGATGCTGATTAATTCTGTGACTCAGCAAGGATGTGCTCTTTTTTTTTTTTTTTTTTTTTACCAAGACAGAGTCTTGCTCTGTTGTCCAGGCTAGAGTGCCATGGCGTCAGCCTACCTCACAGCAACCTCAGACTCCTTGGCTCAAGCGATCCTCCTGCCTCAGCCTCCCGAGTAGCTCGGACTACAGGCATGCGCCACCATGCCCGGCTAATTTTTTTTCTATATATATTTTTAGCTGTCCAATTAATTTCTTTCTATTTTTGGTAGAGATGGGGTCTCGCTCTTGCTCAGGCTGGGGCAGTCACTTTAGCTTTAATCTTCCCTTCCTTCTCCC
>CAUYSK010084609.1:0-15616 GCA_963575035.1 Avahi laniger
TATTATTATTTGTTTGATTGTTCTCTTTGTGGCCTCAGTCTTGGGTCTTGAGCTTCTCCAACTGGTCACTATCAAGTGATTATTTCTATTAATGCAATCTTCTTTTTTTTTTTTTAGAGACAGGGTCTTGCTATGTTGCCCAGGCTGGTCTTGAACTCCTGGCCTCAAGAGACCCTCCCCACCTCTGCCTCCCAAAATACTGGGATTACAGGCGTGACCTGCAATCTTTTATAGTATCACAGATAACCAGGCAGTGAGATGTTTAATATTCTTTGTCTTAGGCATTAGCATCATGCTACAAATAAAAGTGTTTTTTCCAAAACACCAACATATCAGTAAGCACACTGTTACCTTAGAGGAGAAAAGTAAGGTACTCAAATGGATTGCAAATACATGAAAATGATGATCTCATTGATATTCCTATTTCCATCTTCCCTCTTTCCCACAACTCTTACAGAATGGTCTATAGCAAATCAACCTAATCAACCAATGGGGACAGGTAATTCAAACCAAACAAACAAAACTATTTAGCAGTGGAGAGAGAGGTGCAACCAAGTTGCTTCTAACCAGATTTTTATTTTGACAGCCCAAACTTTTATCAAGAGAGTTGCTGGACCTCGTGGCTTCACATTTCAACCTGAAAGAAAAGGAGTACTTTGGAATAACGTTTATAGATGACTCGTAAGTGTTTTAGTTGTTTTCATTTCTTTATCGTTTGCCTGGACTACCTACTTGCTGTCATCCATGGAAAAATACTTCTTAGGAAAAAAGTACTTCTTGGGAAATACTTACCCAAGAATACTTCTTGGGGAAAAAAATACTCCAAGAATTAGAATATGGCTTGCTTATTTAAAGGCTTTTTAATATAGGGTTTTTCTCCTAAGACTATTTCAAAGGAAGAAGAAAAGAAATGTTGACCTTTTTAGGAACTCAAAATATTGTTTTAGAAAATTTTATGAGTTTGTTATTCTTGATTGTAGTTTGTCTTCATACATCTTTGACTGAGATGTGCTTGCTAACTTAGCTGATGTGTCCATGATAGAAATAACAGGTTGTTATTCACTCACATCTTGAAACGGAATTAACGTTTTGGTATTGGTAGGAAGAGAGCTTAAAGGCAAATTTGTGACTCATTCGAAAGTATGTATATATTGGCCAGGCGCAGTGGCTCACGCCTGTAATCCTAGCACTTTGGGAGGCCGAGGCGGGTGGATCGCTCGAGGTCAGGAGTTTGAGACCAGCCTGAGCAAGAGCAACACCCCGTCTCTACTAAAAATAGAAAAAAATCAGCCAGGTGTGGTGGCGCATGCCTGTAGTCCCAGCTACTCGGGAGGCAGGAGGATCACTTGAGCCCAGGATTCTGAGGTTACTGTGAGTTAGACTGATGCCACTGCACTTTAGCCTGGGCAACAGAGTAAGACTCTGTCTCAAAAAAATAAAATTAAAATTAAATTAAACTTTAAAAAATATATGTATTAGTTAATATGGAATGAACTTTTTCACTGCTCTTAGGTCTATTTTATGTTGCCTTGTTACTATCTTTTTTTTTCTTTTCCTTTCATGTTTTATGCTAAGTTATTGGATAGTATATATATTTATCAACAATATAAATCCTCTTTGAAATGTGGCAGGTATATAAAAATAAACACTTGGAAATTTAAAACTCTATGTAAGTGAACGTACTTGGACTTACTAGCTCCTCGCTCTTTTCTGTGTGTATGCGTGTGTGTGAGAGAGAGAGAGAGAGAGAGAGAGACTATTTGTCTCTTTTATGGCAGCCCAATTTGCCTACATTATATGCAGGCTGATACATTATCAAAAGAATCCTTCCCCTTTCTGGAGATAATTTCCAAAGAGCTCCTTAAATATTAAAATTCAAGAAAATGTATTCCAGACACAAAATGTGTTGGCCAGCCACCCACCCAGCCTTCTTTCCATAACGCTCCCAATTTAAGTGTTTGTTTTAGTTCTTCAGTTTAACCAGGTGGAAAACAATCTCAAGAAGGAGTTAATTATCTTCAACACCTTGTGGCTTCTGATTCCTTCCAGCCTGGGTGGGCCTTGAGCCCAGGGCTTCCAGGAAACACCGGCAGGCACAGGACTTGGGCTGGATGAGAAACAGGCATCGAAATTGTCAGAAGACATAGAGAAACCTGAACATTTTGATTCCGGACTCAGGACGTCTCCTGAAGAGGGTTCGGCAAAGCAGAAAAGAGTTCACTGGCCATCTGCCCCCTCTGAGTCACAAAAGTATCTGTTCACTCAACAGCTACTACTGGAGAGATTTCCTGTATCTGCCCTCTGCTGGATGAAATGGGAAACGCAGACATCTACTGATCACAGGCGGGAAAGCGAGAACCAGTTCACGAGAATGAGTGATTGAACACGAACACACACAGAGGTTGAATCTGAATGTGGATGAAATAATAGCAAACAGTATAAGAGATAAAACCATAAATACATACTGCCTGATTTGTATGGTACAAATTGTAACTGCTACAAGCACTGTAATTTAGGGAGAACTCACATAGCGTAGAGGTTAAGAGCATGAATATTGGAGTGATTTATTCCCTTAACAAATATTTCTTGAGTGCCTGCCCAATGCCAAGTTCTAGTCCCGGGGAATCAGCAGTGAGCAACACAGACGAGGTTCTTTCCCTCCTGGAGCCTATATTGCAATGGCAGAGTCTAGCAAGAGCAAACAAATAGATAAATGAGAACATGTCAAAATTGTACATGTAAATTGAGGAACATAAAATATGAAGCCATGATCAAGAAGAGCTGAGGGCAAGTTTAGACAGGGTGGGCCAGGACAGCATCTAGGAGGTGACATGTAATGGAAATCAAGACCCAGTTCTGCGAACGACTGGGGAGGCAAGTCCAAATAAAAACCAGTGCAAAAGTTCTGGTGGGGCTCAACTTGACTTTTATGGTTTGTTTTGGGTGAAAGAAAAAACACAGCCAATTTGTGCATAGAGTAAAGAGTAAGAAGCAGAGTGGTACAAGATGAGGGTCGAGAGGGAGGCAGAGGCAGGTATCATGGAATCTTGGTTGCTGTGTGACCTTAGGCCAGTTACTTAACGTCTCTGACACTCAAGTTTTCTCATTTATACACTGGACATAATAATAGTACCTATATAGTAAGTACTACATAAGGCACCTGTAATAGGGTGCTAGTGTTAAATGGCATATCAGGTAAGATCCGCAGAGTGCGTGGCACAGGCCCGCGATGAAAGGGAGCCATCATGCTGTTGTTCATAGCCGTGGCAGACAGAGAGTGTTCGGAAGTGGCTGAAGGAGGACTAGAGGGGCTTCACACGGGAAGATAACTGAAATTGGACCTGGCAGGGCAGGTAGACTTTGGCTAGAGCGGAGAGGAGATGGCATTGCAGACAAGAGTCATTTTGCGGGCAAATACATGAACACGGTAATCAACAGGTACATTTGCCCAAGGGTGAAGGCACTGGCCTGGTCGTGGGGACAAGATCATAGGTGAGCTCTGTGCGTCACGTAGTTGGGGAAGACAGAGCCAGGCCGCTGGAGGATGTTACGCAGAGAAGGATCGTGACTTACGACTGCAGTATCAGAGCTTCCTGAGGCTGCAAGGTCCGTGGCAGGCTGCAGAAGAGGCTCCTGGCCACATGGAAGGCTTCTGGAAAAGCTCTGAGCTCAGTTAAGCATAAACCAGACAGTGCCTACGTCAGGCCTTCAGACGGTGAGAACTCTTCAGAAAGAGAAGGGATAATATGAATGAATGACTTCCTTCAATGGCTTGGACCACCCTCCTCCTCATCCGCCCTGGGATTTCTTTCTCAAAACCGTATTGGGGGGAGAGTGGCTCACGCAAGCCTCGTTCCCATTATCTCCTTCGGCTGTGCCAGTCAGTAGTTACAGTCTTTCCAGGAACCCTGGCTCCAGAATGTCCTCTGTGCACTCCCCTGCAAGTGACACCAGAGTCTCGTTTTGAATTATGAGCAGTTTGGGAAGCTGTCTTCTGGCTCTGGCCGTGTTTATTTTCAGAAGAAGTATGAGCTGGGCTTTTGGGGAGGGCGCGTGGAAACTGGCTTTTTCCACCTTTCTGGGGAACAGGCGTGGAAAATCGCTTATGTCTAAGGGTGTCTCCTTGGAATGTCTTGGTCACAAGCCTAAGTTCTTTTTCTGTGTCTGGTAATATTTTTGGAAAGTATTTTCTTTCAGCACTTTCCCCCTCCTTCCTCCCCGCATAAAATCACCAAGGCGGATTCTTCCCAGGATGCTGTTGGAATAGCATTTCCCAGCCTGGATGCCACATTCACCTTTGACCTTTGGTGGGTGTCTTTAAATAGAGTAAGGCAAAGGGACATTTTGTCAGGGAAACTAGCTACTGTCTATACCTCATTCACAGACCAAGAAGAGAAATGGAAAAATAGACTGCGGTTACATAATTTAAAAAAAGTAGCGATGATGGCCGACCAAAACAAATTCAGGGTGGGGTTGGAGGGAGAGAGGGGTGGAGTTGCTGAGATGACACTGGGCAGTGCCTTCTGGAGTTCTGCGTGCAGGGTGAGCCTTTCACCCCTAGAGGGCAGTCACGGCCCTCCTGAGGCTGCGGCCCTTCAGGGCACCATCATGGTTTCCATCCCTTCACCCCGCGCCTTTTTTTTCCTTCCCATGTTTTGAAAAGCTTTACTGAATAAGCTTTTGGCTTATTTTTGTGAAGGAATAACAAATAGGTTTTACAACACAACTGTGACTTTTTATCACCGTCCATTCCAATGGTACTGAGACAATGGGCCTCCATTGGTCTAATTCCAGCCAAAAAGAAAACTCGCTTTCCTGATGTGGGTGGATATGTCTGTCTCTTCAAGATATTGGTTAGATCTATGTATGGTGCTTTTCTGATGGAGAAAAGCAGGTTGTAAGCAATAAGTAACCTTGATTGTATCTCAATGGTGGCATTATGAGTAATTTTCATTTTTTATAAAATTCATCTAGGCTTTTTCCTGTTAGTAGGATCGTGGATGGATTTTTAAAATCTAATTTATAATTTATCCTTTTTTAAAAAAATTGTGTTTACAGGAGGTGGATAACCAGGTAAATAAAAAAAAAAAAAGACAGGTGAAAAGAAATTGTAAAAAAAAAAAAAACAAAATAGACAAAAAAAATTGTCTTATATTATATGTACATGAATATCTTCTTATAAAAACATTTAATATCAATACGGATTTTTTTTTTTTTTTTTGAGATCGTCTCACTCTGTTGCCCTGGGTAGGGTGCAGTGGCATCACCATTGCTCACTGCGACCTCCAACTCCTGGGCTCAAGCCATCCTCATGCATCAACCTGCTGAGCCTGGCTAATTTTTTCTGTGTTTGGTAGAGATAGGCTCTCACACTCGCCCAGGCTGGTCTCAAACTCCTGACCTCAAGTGATCCTCCCACTTTGGCCTCCCAAAATGCTAGAATTACAGGCATGAGCCACTGTGTCCAATCTCTAAAAACATTTAATGTCATAGTTGAGTTCAGTCCCTTTTGATTACCTTTCTGCTGCAAGTGTATTTTCTTCCATAGAGGTAACCAGTATTAGTAATTTGCTATATAACACTCCAGAACTATATCTAAAAATTTTCATCCATATTTAAATAGTGTTGTTGATTGTGGTTCAGTGGTAAACATAATTGGCTTATGCGGTACATGTTATTGTACAACTTGCTTCATTCATTCTTAGACATCATTCCATTGAAGTTCATGTAAGTATACTTCATGCTTTTTAAATAAAGCCATATCTTTCCTACATAAAAGCATGAAGGACAATTCAAAATTAGTCTCATTTTCCATAAGAAAACTTTTGAGACCTGATATTATACAATATTTTATGTATTTTAAGACACACATTGAACATCTCTGAAATTGGGATATGTCTTTAAATCAATGGCATCCTAAACTTGATGAAATATTTGTAAGAATCTCTTAATTCCAGTCCCCATCTTTATTTTTACACACAAAAGCAGTAGTTGTAAGAACCTCCCTTTATGTTACTTATATCAGCTTATTTATCTTTATAATATTCCTCCAAGGAAAGCTAAGAATAGTTGTAACTATGGAAATAAAGACACATTTTCCTGGTGTTGAAACTGGTGTAAGTTATCAGAGACTGAGCCAAAAGTTATAAAAGCGGATTCAACTCTTGTCTCATTTTCTCCAGTATTGAAAGTCCTGGGTTCAAATCTCAGCTCTGCCACTTTCGTTTTAGACTTATTGTAAAATACAGCTTGAATGTATAAAAAGTTCCAGCTTGGTTGGCACAGAGTAGTTGCTCAATAAAGAATAGCTATTTTTATTATTACTATTATTATTTATGCTCACTTCTTGTACCTACTTATAATGAATACAGCTTAGAATTTTCTGATTTTATTTTTTAATTATCTACTCAAGGACCAAAATCGGGTGGAAACTATTTTCTGGGCCATTATAGATTTGGTTACAGTTTGACACCCCACCACGATTAGCATGTTCTTAAGCTGAATTTTATGTAAGCAAGTAAAATGGGATCCAGGAATTTACAGTCTAAAACAGATGGACTAGTTGAACAACCTTGGAAAAGCCACATAAACTGTCCTGAGCCACAGTGTCATTGATCCTTTTGATGCCTCAGAGGTCAAAATCTAGAGAGAACTGTTTATACCCATGAACTTGGTGCAGCTCTTGAGTAAATAGACAAGTACATACTTAAATATTTGTAAGTCCATAATATAGACACAGAAATAGCACCCAGAGAGTATTGGGCCCTGTACTTTTTAAAAAGCTGTAAGTATTCTTATCTGTGTCTGTTTGATTTTATTAAACCAGAAGTTTCCTTATTCTTGACTATCAAAAATATTTCATATTTCATAAAAATATAAAGCTTAACATAATATTGCCCAATTTTTTAATTCTAAAGGCAACCAGTATTATCAGTTTCTTGCTTTTGTCTCAGAAACGTTTTAAATATATACATGCACACATATATGTCTATTCTTTTTTTAATTTAAAAAATCGCAATACACTGTACTTACTGTTATGCACCTTGCTCTTTCATTTAATGTTGTATCCTGGAAATTGTTCACAATAAGTTTGTAAAGAGGCTCTCCAGCTTTTTTTTTTTTTTAAGAAACGGAGTCTTGCTATGTTATCCAGGCTAAACTGCAGTGAATATTCATAGTTTTCGTGAATATAGCTCCCTGCAACCTCAAACTCCCGGGCTCAAGTGATCCTCCTACCTTAGCCTCCCAAATAGCTGGGACTACAGGTGCACACCACCACACCTGGCTTCTCCAGCCTATTTTATGGCTGCATTGTATTTCACTGTACAGTTTTCAGTAATTTTTTTAACAATACTCTATTGGTCATTGAGATTATTTCTACCCTTTGTGCTACTACAAACAATGCTACAGTGAGTGATTTTATATATAGATTATTTTTCACATGTGCAAAATGTGATACACTCTTGGAAATGGAAATGCTGGTTCAGAGGCAGGTGCTTTTATGGTTTTGCTAGAAATTGCTGAATTGGTCTCATTACCAGTTGTAACAGGTTATACTTTGACCATCAGCATAAAGAGTAACTGTTTCCCTGCAGCTTTGCCAACACTGCATGTTATTGAGCTTTTCTGACCTCCTGTTTAAGATTTTTCCTTTGTTTTGGTCTCACAGAGGTCAGCAGAACTGGCTACAGTTAGATCACCGAGTTCTTGACCATGATTTGCCCAAGAAACCAGGCCCGGCCATTTTGCACTTTGCTGTGAGGTATGTATCCATAGACACATCCAACATCCCTCTTCATTTATTTGTTTTTGTGGGTTTTTTTTTTTTTAACATTTCTGGTGATCAGAGAGAATAAAAAGAGAAGAGACCTAACAAAACATTATTGTATGAAAGAGATTCTCCACTCTCTTGGTCTGGGGACCAAGTTACCATAGATACTATGAAGAGAGTGTTCTTTGAAAATGAGGGATAGAATCACCTTCCTTTATTCCTGAAAGCCTCTTAGATCAATTTGAAGCTGAAAAACATGGGTAATATATTTTCATACATGAGCCTATTCCTCACTCAACATATTTTTAGTATTCTTATTATTTGAAATATGGCAGACATTTGCCATTACATTTTATGTAGGAATAATGTTTTCTAGAGGCTTGAAAATAATTGAATTTTATATAGTTTCATGCCTTAATTCAAACAGAAGATAAAAATGCAAACAAATGCTCACAGAAAGAATTATCTTAACAGTGCAGAAATCTGAGTTTTGTTTGCACGCAGAGAGACTGCTGAAAATAATGCAAGGAGTCCTTACGTTGTTCCCTGAGCTCTGCTTGGGCAAGTCACTAAAGCATATCCTGAAATGGATGCATTCAGCTCAGTCAGTGATTTCCCAAAGCTGGCCCATGATGGAACTTTTTTTTTTTAGCATTAATTATTCACAGTCTAAGATAAATTAAATGTTATAGGTAGTAACACCCATGTTGCTCTACCTAGCTTAAGATATAAAACATTACCAATTGAGCTGAAATCCCCTCCTTATGTGCCAATCCTCTCCCCCTATAATCCTAAATTTGATGGAAAATGTCATGAGAAATTTTGTTTGCCTGGTCTGAAGCCAGAAATGATAAAATGAGCTAAGGTAGTAGGGTTCTTATAAACCCAGTTTATTTTCATAAAGCTAGATCAACCTGAAGAATGGTCCTGTATTCTCAGATTATGTTAATTTTGGGATGATGAAAATGTACTTTGTTTTATGCCCTGAAGGTGGAAGCTTCATGCTTTTGGGAGGGGGTGGAGTGGGGGGGCTTTGTTTTTTTTTACTATGATTACATGACAAAATTATGTCAAATTTTATAAATGCCCTTTTTTCTTTAATTGAGTCTGCTCTGTGAGATCCAGAAATGTGGGAATAAGATGTTCTACCTTTTTTTTTAAAGGATCTCGTTTTATATGAATCAATGATGATTGTGGATGGTTGCTGCTCCTTAGTCAGCAGATAAAGTGTTGATAGCCCTGAATTTGTTTCTTGCTTTTTTCTCCGAAATCTGGTTTAGAATTTCTTTCTTACCAGAAGAAACCACATTTTTAAAACCCAAGAAGATGGTAGCATAGTGGTGATTTGTCTAGGAACATAGCTGGTATGGAAAAGTGCACAGAAATCCTAGAGAAAAACTTTGGATTTTCTGGGGAAGAGTGTGACATAAATGCTTGTGTCCATGGAAATGGAGAAAAAGAAAAACATAACTACCAAGCGAAAGGATAAATTGCACGTTAGTAATTAAGCAGGCGGCAGAGAATAGCAAAGTTTCAATCTCATGTAATGTAGGAAAAATGGTTCAACATAAATAAAATGTACTTTTTCACAGAGAATTACATTATCAGTATACACATTTCAAACTGTGTGAACATACAGCTTGCAGAGCAAAAATTACTTTCTACCACCTTCAACCTTCACCTCTACCCCCCATTTTGTTCTCCTGCTGAGAGAAAAATAGGATGAGGTGTCTCGTAATTTACTTTTTTTTTTTTTTTTTTGACTTGGAGATATTTCCTTGGATATATAAAAATGAATTTATTTGTGCTTCCATAATTCAAATATCCAGTCTCCAATTAAGCATTTTGGCTGTTTCCAGTTATTTATGTTAAAATTTAAGTTGCAGTTAACATCTTGCACTTTCATCTTTGTGCACATGGTGTAGAGTTTCTGTACCGTAGCTACTCAGCATTATGTCTTGAGAGATTCTAACAAGTACCATTTATTTAGTAATCAGGTTTGTGTACTAGTTCTCTGACAGCTAATATCCGGTCTATTTTTGATCTCAAAACACCAGAAGGACAACCCTGTCTTCCCTTCTGTACGGTCATTCTTAAGGCCACTTTATCTTTTCCAAGCGGCTTCCTGAGATTCCAGGGTGGCCTGCTGCCTGTTTGTGAGTTTCAGCGCTTACTTAGAGTGTTATCTCCAGAGCGTCCCGTAATCGGTCGGCATTACTTTCCCTTAACTACTTCATGTTTAAAACCTTAATCAAGTTTTTAATCGTTCACTTCATTCTTCCTCCCAACAGTATAGTGAGATCATAATAGTCTTTCTTATTATTCCAATTAAGTAATTGTTGTAACTCTAATTTAATTAAAGAAACGATAAGGCCAAAGCACACCCCAAAGAATTAAGAGCATTGACCGAGGTCACCGAGTGGAATGTAGTTCTGTGCAGGTCTTCCCAGTAGGGTTGTCTTTCCCCTGTGAAATCGGTTGCCTCCCAGAGAGAGGGTCTCTGGTCTCCTGTTTGGAGAAAAAACGCCCATTGGTAATCATTTTAGCCTAGTAGACACCACCACCGACCTTCGAGTTTGCCTGTATTGACTGAAGAATAGAACTGTTTGGTTCTGTCTTGGTGTTTTGTCATTGTGCGAGCCTCAGGAAGTATGGGGGACCTTTTTTCAGATCAAGGTCGTTGCCCCAGCACGACATTGCTGTGGGCACCGGAACGTGGAGCACGGGAGCCCCCGGTCCTGGACACCACGTGCGCTGTCACCGCGCAGCTAATGCACAGTGAAAGCAGAGTCCCCTTGGTGGCAGTGCATCACGAGGGTGTGCATCGCTGTTATTTTTAATGCAAATCATTAGAAATACCCAAATGCCAACAACGAAGATAGGTTCAGTAAGTTATGGCATTTTTATAGTGAGCTATAAATCACTTTAACAAAAGAGATTAGATGAAAAAGTACACTGCATTGCCGAGCTTCTCCAGAAGGATGGGCGGGGCATATCTGAATCATCTGGGGAAGTTTTTCAAACTACACAGCTACTCCCCTCCAGCTCCAAATCCTCGACTCGCCCACATTCCTGGCCCACTTTGACTGGACGGTTGGAAGCTGTCGTCCAATCAAAGTGCTTCCATGGTGACTTCTGAACCACGATGGAGAATTAAAGAGAGGGGAAGGATGCAAAATGATTTTGCAAAACATTATACAGACGTTAGGAAATATCATTTTTTTTTAATTGTAGGGTTTGTGAAAAAGAAAAATAGGGTTTTGCTCTGAAGAAGTTTTCTCTCTATTGAAATGTCGCATAAACCCCATGGCAGGCACTGGGCTAGATGTTTGACAGGTATTGTCTCATTTACTCCTGAGCTAAGCACTGAGGTCCTACAGATTTGAGTGGTTAATAAATCCCCGGTTTATATCCCCCTGGACATGGGGAGCAGCCCAGAAACACATGCTGCTTCTACACAGGGAAAGAAAACATGTAAGAGGAAGGCACATAGTTCTCCCTTTATAGACAAAGGATGAAACCTTTGTCTTTTCTCCAGTTATAAAATCTTGAAGATATGTGCTAAATATGTGTGTGACCTAAGCGTGCATAGACGCACCATAATTTACTTATGTTACTATAATCGATTTGACCAGTTCTCTATTTCCGTGGGAGTCCAAACCCCCACCCCCAGGTTTCTGGGGGACTTCTCCAAGCTGGGGGTTGTTATCTCACTGCCATAAATCATCTTCTGCAAACACATGAGCCTCTTTGGTAATGAAGCCCAGATGTGAGCATTTGAAAAGCTTGACAGGGAGCGAGCAAACAGGCATTTAAATAGGAGTGCAGTGACTCGGGTGATCTCACTGGAAAAGCTCCCATTCCCTCCTGGGAGGGCAACCCAAGGTGGCTCAGGCTGGTACCACCCAGTTCCACTCAAAGCCAGGGTCTTTGCATCTTCATTCTGCCTTATTCTTATTCTTCTGATTGCCTCTTGCTTTTCTTTTTATTGTCTTCCCTCTCCTCCTCCCTTCTTTTCCTCTTCCTCTTTCCAAGCCCCCTTTGCCATGTCCTAAGACTGCCTGTGACCACTCAGTGGTACCCTGAGTGTTGTCTGTGACTCTCACTGCGTTAGTGGGGAATTCCAGGAGAAACGTGCAGGCAGACTGCCACCACTTTGTCAAAGTTGCTGCAAAGTCGGGGCCTTTGAATTCAGCCTGGTCTGGTTTTGGAATGTGTCACGTCTTTAGACAGTTTCACTCAAGGAAGCATCGTGACTACAACCCATGGATCCTCATCATTCCACCAAAATTTTTTTTTAAGAGCACCAAACATATGCAACACATAAAGACAGACCGGTGAAGAGAGAGATTTATTGATATGGAAAGATGCTCCCTATATATTCGAAGTGGAAGAATTAGACCACAAACAGTATATACAACATGATAGCAATTTTGCAAAATATTTGTATGGATGGAAAGTTTAAAACGTTAATAGTAGTTAATCCCTAGGTAGAATGAATATATAGGAATGATTTTTATTTTCTTCCTTTTTATATGTCTATTTTTTTTCCTACAATGAACATTATGTTCATTGAGTAAATTTTTTTAATGCAAGTATGGCATGATAAAATAAAAGATAAAATGTTTGTGACCAGATAACCATGAGTTATTTTTAAAGCTATCAGAGAACAGGAGATTTACAATAACAAGAGGACCGGAAAGTTCATCTTTTCATGGAGGAACGTGATTTAAAAGCCCAGAGAAATAACTGATTCCTCCTACGTAGGCTCAGCAGAGGCTACTTGAGGGAGATGCCTGCGTTAGCCATGGCTTTTGCCCACCCACCACAATGCACGATATCCCAGAACCCGGGGCCGGCATCTGCTGGTTGCCTCGATATCTCCTGTGACCTCCTAAGTGGCCCAGACTACGCTGAACTTCCAGGCAGGGGGTTAGCGGCCTCCATCTTTCAGGATCTGTCAGGTTTTAGTGTGAAAACGTCAGTTCTTGACGTGCTCATGGCCGAAGAATGACCAGACACACCAAAGTAAGGCAAGCACGAAAATGAGGTTTCCTGAGGAGAGAAAGATAGGATGATAGGGCAAGAGCAAGGCATAGGTTTACAGAGCATGATACATGTGCCGCAGATGACGACCAGACCCATTGTCGCAGCAACGGGAGAGCAAAAGGAAGGGCACAAAAAAGGGCCTGGTTATGTTCTGCATCTTGTTTTGTCGTGCCTGGATTGGGGCCTCCCTCGTGGTTCAGAGGTCACCATGGAACCACTTTGATTGGACAGTGGGAGCTGCATAACCTGAGACTTACTGCGCATGCAGATGTCCCATGAGCCTCTGAAAGCCCATCTGGGGAGGGGAGTGAACCACAGCAGCACGCGCTTCCATCCCTAGGAGAGCCGGAATGCCCGGCTAACTACCTAAGAGATCCAACATCCTGATTCATAGGACAGTTCAAGAATGACACAAAATCCTTTGACACGTGCTCAGTCCTGATTCCAGTTTCTTACAGGGTATTTCCCAGTGTGCTCCCTGAGCAGGTATCAGAAAGTGTTTCTGGAAATCTGCTCATTTTCCTCTCTAACCTTTTGGTCTCATCTGTTGGTGGGTGTGCCTAGTATTTCTGAAGTTTAAAGAAACAGATAGGCCAGGCACGATGGCTCATGCTTATATTCCCAGCACTCTGGGAGGCTGATGCGGGAGGATTGCCTGAGGCCAGGAGTTTGAGACCTGCCTGGGCAACATAGCGAGACCCTGTCTCAAAAAAAAAAGAAAAAGAAACAGACCATGAATATTTACAAGATGTGTGTATATGGTGTGTGTTTGTGTATGTGTGTGGTTCAGGCCAATGAAAGGGGAAGCCTCAGGGTGACATCAAAAGGAAGGAATTAGCCCTATGAAGGGTGGAAGAAACTGTAGAGCAAAGAAGTTAAAAGCTTGGCCTTCAGTGCAGGGCTTCGCTATAGCGTCACTATTGACATGGGGACCAGATCATTCTGTGTTGCAGGGAGCTGCGCTGAGCTGGAGGATGCTGAGCAGCATCCCTGCCCTCCACCCACTGATGCCAGTATTGCTTCCCCCGTCACGACCATGAAAAAGCACCTTCAGCATTGCCCAGCACCCCCATTGCCAAATACGTTGAGAACGGTGCTTTACCATCATTCTCGGGTTCAAATCCCAGCTTTTTCACTTATTAGCAGTGTGGCTTCTGGCATCCTCTCGGGTCTGTATCCTCACCTGTAAAATGGAGCAGGTGGTAGCACCTAACTACTTCGGGGGGGTGTCGGAGGATTACAAGTGTTAACATGTAATGCAGACCCTCTATAAATGGTGACTATTTTGACTTTATAACTAACAGAGGCTACCTCAACCACATGTTCAGTGTGTGAAACACTCTATGACGTGATATACAGCCTTTGAGTATGGAAGGCTCGGGATTGTCTAGCTTGGGTCTGATCTATTCCCCTCTGCCCTGGGTGGAAGATCTAATCGTTCATCTTCCATTCACCGTACCCAGCTGTTAACCTCCCTGCACGACTTGCTTCCCTCCTCCGCTCCCTCCCTAAGCAGTGGCCCCTGCTTTCCTCATGGAGGAGGGGAGCCGGCTGCTTGCAAGGGAAAAGGCAAGCACATGGAATTCACATGACCTGGCACCGCAGGCAGCCTAGGAGAGAAGAGTCCCTCCACCTCCTGGCAGGTCACAGCAAGGCCTCTTTGCTCCTAAGCCTCCAGCCCTTCTAGAGAACTCAGAAAGAGTCATATTGCAGGAGAGAAGCAAGAGGGCAGGTTCCTACAGGCTTACCTGGAAACCCTCTCTGGTTCTAGCTACGTCTGGAAATTCAGAAATGAGGAAGAGCATTCCTGGCAGCAGAGCACACAGCAGCAGCAAATAGTGCTTCCCTTGGGAATTCTCCAAGACTGCTCGCTCCCAGAGATGAAAGGGAACATATTGGGCTCCCATAAGCACTGCATAATAGCTTGGAGAAAGTGATGTGCTTGAAGAAAGTGAAATACACTTAAATTACACTTTAGCCTTCAGCGTGCATTATAAAGCGAGACTATGACTACGTTGTAGGGTCATTATAAGCAATAAACAGATATCTCCCTGCTCAGAATGAGGCTCAGGATCCGATAGAAATCTGCTTAGGCGTGTGGCTGCAGTGAATGCCCGAAATCACCCACAGTGATTAAACGAAACCTAGAATGAGGCATTTTGACTTAGCCCTCACTGGCCGCCAGTCACGAACTCAGCATTGTTCAGAACGCAAAAGAATTGAGCAAGTCTTGCCCAACTCGCCTTCTCTGAAGATACCACTCAGACACAGCAAAGGATCTGGAAAAAAAAAAATGTACTCAGTTGGGGAGAAAAATTCGTAACTGGTAGGGGAGAGCATTTGTTTCATGCTATTTTCCCATTCTTTGTTAAAACAGACAATTTTGTAGCTTTTTTTTTTTCTTTTAAGAGACAAGGTCTTGCTCTGTCGCCCAGGCTGGAGTGTAGTGGCAATATCATAGCTCACTGTAACCCGAAACTCCTGAGCTAAAGGGATCCTCCGGCCTCAGCCTCCCAAGTGGCTTGGACCACAGGCTTGCGCCACCATGCCTGGCTAACCCATTTAAATAAAAAAATCATTTTAAAAATTAACCAGTGGATCAGTATTCACAATGTTATTCCACTCACTTAATAAAAAGAGAGAAAATGCTTTCTCCCATCTCAATATTTTTCAATATTTCCATTTCAATATTTTTTTCCTAGATGCAAGAGAAATACTAGATAAAGGGTCTAAAAACACCAAGGACACTAAAATAGAATAATTGCTCACATACAATAGAACAACCTGCATTCCTTT
>CAUYSK010084616.1:0-90886 GCA_963575035.1 Avahi laniger
GCCTGAACTTGGCTTGTTCACACTGGCTCTTAACTGCCCATTCACCCAGTCTACCTTCCTGTTAGAATCCAGGCTCCCCAAGGGCAGCACCCACGCCAGTGGCACCCCCAGGTCTTGGCACGAGGGCCGGCACACAGTGGGTGTGCAATGCGTGTGCGTTCAGCGAGAGAATAACACGTGAAGGAGAAAAAAGTAAAGCGGGCGGGCGGGGGAGGAACTAAGACATGATGTAGCACATCTGTTCCCACCAGGGAGCCGAGTGGAGATTAAAATCCCTGCAAACGCATTAATATGTCAACGGAAATATAAAGGCAGGTGATAACAGCTCAAGTAATGCCACTTCCCAGCGATGCCCGTATTCCTAGGAGCCAAATTTCAGAAGAGCAAGCACCGAGCAATCGCTCAGTGCCCAGCGCCTGGTGGGAAGATGGAGAGTCCACGTCTGGCCCCGTTTTCCAAGTGTGGCTGGGAGCAGGGTGGGGGCCCAGGGGAGGCCCAGCCTCACTCAGAAGCTGGCAGATGGGGCCCAAGGAGGGAGCGACGGGGGGCCCACAGCAATGGCCTGGAGACTCGGGTCCCAGCAGGGAAGAGAGGGTCTTGAGGGAGGTACGGGCAGTGGGCCGAGGGCTGGGCCTGGGGCTCAGGTGGACCTGGCCTCGCCACTGAGAGGCTGTGCACCCTGGGCGGGAGACCGTACCTCTCTGCGCTTGCTCTCTGAGGAGAGCATGGACTCAGTGAGCGGAGCGTGACGTGCTTGGCCCCGTCGTGGCCGATCGCAGGTGCGGTAGTCCCTGGCGCCAGACTCAGGGGGACCTCTCTCTGGGCCCTGGGAGGTGGCGCGAGGCGGGGAGCGGTGTGTGCTGGGGTGAGGGGTACAGCGCAGGAGGTAGACCTGGTGCCAAGCCTGCCTGTGTGACTTGGCCGGTCACTCGACCTCTTGAAGACCCCGGGTGTTGGCCATTACGTGGAAATGACGATCTGCCTCTAGGGCTAGGGAGACTGTTTTGGGGACGATACCCATTGAAGGGTACCATGCCATGAAAACAAAGACCTGGGCCACAGGCATCGCTCTGTCCCACAATGCTGGCTGTCCTTCAGGCAAGTCTCTTAACCTCTCTGGGCTCAGTGTTCCCCTTCTGTGAAATGAGGCGGTTGGACCTACAAGACACTGTCCTGAGAGCCGGGGTCTGACCTGGAGGGCTGCTGTCCCTTTTCCTCTGAGGCAGAAGTGGCCCATGAGCCCATGGATGGACTGGGGGTTGACCCTCCAGCAGCCACCAGTCCCTCCGGGCATCATGGTGCCTTGCGTTGTGCACACAGGGCTCTCCTGTGAGCAGAGCTTCCCTGCGGCTGATGGGAAGAGAGGTACCCCAGCAATGGCCACGGGGGATGGAGCTCAAGAGGGCCCTCACCAGACCACAGCTGAGGCCTGCGGGCATTGGCAAGGAGGGCTGAGGAGAGGCTGCGGCCCTGGGCTCTGTGTCTGGGCAGCCCTGGCCCCTGCCTGGCCTCACCTTGATCATCTGCGAGAGGTCGCCCGCGTCGGCTAGCTCCAGCACGATGTTCAGCTCGTTGTCTTCGATGAACGAGTCCAGGTACTTGATGATGTTTGGATGGTTCAGTTGCTGTGTGAGGAGAGAGAGAGGGAGGGAGGGCGCCAGTGAGAGATGGTATGGCCCCAGCGCCCGTCCCTCGTTGGCACCCCACCGACATCCCCCAGCTGGCATCCCCCAGCACCCTGTAACAGCGGCCCTGGCATTTGCCGGAGAGGAGCCTGCCCGGGGAAAGACCTGTGCTTTGGAGTTAGGCAGACCTGGGTCACGTCAGGAAAGCCACTTTGCATCCCTGAGTCTCCGTTTCCTCATCTGTAAAATGGGCATAATGCTTTGAAATGGCTGTGAAGATGAGATAGGCTGACACTCCTGCAATGTGTAACACGGCACCTGCGCAGAGCTACGTAAGGCTCAACAGACACTTGTAGAAATGACGCCCCTCCTGCTCGCCACCCACGCCCCTCACGGGCAGGACTGGGCCTCCACTGGCCTGGCCCTGTGCTTGGCATGTGACAGGCTGCAGTGGTTACTCAGAAGGATTCACCTCCTTCCTTCTGCCTTCCCACGCTTTCTCAGTTTCTGACCCATCCCTTGTGAAATCTCTTTGTGGTGAGAGCCGCCTGGCTGCCTGCTCAGTGCTGAGCCCCTCCCTGCCTCCGGCCTCGGGCGATGGCCCGTGTGTTCGCTGATGACAGAGTGTGGAGCTGGACGGGGCAGTGCCCCACGTGGGAAGCCAGGCCCTGCCAAGCTAAGAGGAGCCCCTGGCAACTCTTTATACAGAAACCGACTGTGTACACCCAAGTGATTCCAGGACTTGGGGAAAGTAAAGGAGACTCAAACATCCAGAAGCCTATCTTCTAAAAGACCCGGAGCCTTTCAGAAAGGCCGCACGCCAACCTGTGTCCGTCCCCGGATTCTAGAATGAGTGGAACATGGGAGGACTCTGCAGAGCCACGCCATCCCCCAGGCCACTACCCGGGGGTGGGCACCCGGTCAGGGAGGCAAGGGGAAGGCAAAAGCTGCTGCCTGACCCACTTGGGCCTGGGCAAGGCTCCAGCGTGTGCTCTTGAATACCTTCAGGAATGTTCTTAGAAACTAGGCACCGTCAGGCCAGGGCAGCAAGCACCGAAGAGCTGCCCTGTCCTGAGAGGGGAAACGTCAGGGGTAGAACGGGTGGGGGGGTAGGAGGAAGAAGCCGAGGGAAGAGCTGTGATTCTGTCCCGGCCCACACCCAGGCAGGCCGGCAGCGGAGAGATGGAATTTCCAGTCAGGGGAGACAGCTACTAACTGTGACATGGTCACGGAGGACTTGGAGGGCCCATGGCGAGGGAATCCACCTAGAGAGGGGATGCCACAGAAGACTTCCTGGAGAAGGTGGCATTTGAGCTGAGGTCTGAAGGGTGAATGAGAATTGCAAGGGGGTATGAGGGAGCAGCCCGTGCAAAGGCCCTGTATTGGGAGGGGCACGTCACGTCCCGGCGGCTGAACAGAGGCCTGTGTGGGATGGCAAGGGAGGGGGCGTACCCGGGGCCGAGGGCGGGGGCACGGCAGGGGGCAGATCACAGTGTCTCGTAGGGCCCTTGAGGACTCAGGTCTCTCCTCAGAGCAATGGGGAACTCTGACAGCCCTGAAGGGCCTCGTTGTGTCCCACCTAGGACAACTCTGCTTATTCTCAGGTTATGAAGATTTCCCCCAGTTTTCTCCTACAAACTTGATACTAGAGCTTTAGCTTTAGCTTTTATGTCCAGTCTGTGATGTGTTTCACGTTAATTTCTGTGTCTACGGCATGAGGCAGGGGTCAGGCTCACTTTTTTCCACTGGGATGTCCAGCTCTCCTGGACCGTGGGTGTCTTTCCTTTGTCCACTGAACTGTCTTGGTGCCTTTGTCGAAAATCCCCTAGCCTGGATTTTGTTCTGAGGAGGTCGTCCTGGAGCCGACGCTGGCCTTCAGCTGCCCTCAGCACGTACCCCGTTCCACAGATATGTTTTTCGGTTACAAAAGAAGTATCAGAGTAAGCGAATGGCAGGTTGAAAGCGCTTTAAAACCCCTGAAGCACGTCACACGTAGCAGGCGCATTGCTACTATGGTGAGTGAGGAGCCTCATTCCTTCACTGGGGCCTCTCACCCGTCTCAGGGAGGGCTCCCCGAAACCTGCCCGGGTCATCCGCAGTCCAGGCATCACAGTTCTCCAACAACTTGGAAAAACGAGAGGGAGGCTTGGGTGGGAATTAAAGCTTCAGTCGAGGACGTGCTGGCTCCCGGGGAGGGGGGAAGGAGGCTTCTCTCCCGTTTCCTGGGGGGCCTGTGGCCAGGAGGCCGGGGAGCGCCCCTCAGACACCCAGGCAGTGTACCAAGGCGCAGGCAACAGGAGCCCCAGGCGTCACCTGGACTAAATCCCCGAGGCCCCCAGAAGGCACTGACCACAGGCCCGCAGGCAGCCAGGGCTGAGCCGAGCCTGGAACCTGGTCCAGTGACCCAGAACCCCTGTCCACATAGAGTCCACTTCCCAGCCTGTGGCCTCATGGAGAGCCCAGGTGGGTCTGGAAGGGGCCCAGAAAATGCTCCAAAGATGCAGTGTGGCTGGGTTTGCCTGGCTGTGCTGGCAGCTACTGGGGGATGGGTGGGTGGCGGGAGGGTGGGAGGGAGAGCTAGGAGTAAAGGGCCCCCCATGCAAGGTCACTGCTCCTTTGAAACTCTGGGCTTTGCTCTCTGACGCTCGAAGCCCCTCCCAGACAGAACACGGAACGAGTCCATGATGAGCCTTCCCCACCGGGCTGCATCCCCACTGCATTCAGTGGTGCTCGGAAATTGTGCTGAACGCATGAACACAGGCCTGCGTTCCAAAAGGACCCACCTTCCTGTCCCACGCTTGGCAGCTGCTGACCCCATCAGCCTGTACTGGAAGTTCTGGGTTTGGGATCTTGGCACGAACGATATGGACGCTGTTACCCAGCCGCCCCTGAGAACCACGTTTCCTTTTGTTTTGTAGGAAGCACCTCGTGCCCTGGCACATCCTGTTGACTTCCCGCCTCACGTGCCCTGCCCTCCAGTGAAGGGGTTCTACACGCGTGCATACTGAGCACAGCCTGTTTCGGGTCCCTGGTCACAGAAACGTGCCACCGCAGCCCCTGCCCTGACATAACCCAGGCCTGGCTGGGGGAGGATTCTGTCCCTTCCCCAGGGCTGCAGCACAGCCGAGTGCCATCGAGTGTGGGCTTCAGAGGTGGCACGCCCCTGGCTCACTAGTTGTGGCCGGCTTTTGACCTCTCAGGACCTCAGTTTCCTCATCCGTGGAAGGAGCATGATGACAGCAGTGCCATTTAGGGTGCTGGAGCCATCGGCGGGGGAATGTGTGGGGCGAGCCCCGTGCAGCATCTAGCGTGTGGTACGCACTCAGCCCGAGGCAGTCCATCGCCATGGATATCACCTCTGCCTGCCAACGCCAGCCCCTTTCCAGAACGCCAATCCAGCTCCCCTGGTAGCCCACCGGAGCAGGTACTCGAAACTCACCCCTGGCCACATCCCCCAGCTCTCGGCCACTTCTGCAGCTCCCCTTTTGTTCCTGAGTGGGGATCTGGCCTGCTGACACCTCCAGCCTCGTGCGCCCACCTCCCATAATCCACGCTGTCGCGATTCCCTGAAGCAGGCTCATCTTGGCCTTTCCGAGATTGTGCCCTGGGCTCTGCAGGGCCTGCCTGGGAAGTGGGTTTCCCCTGGACTCTCTGGCCCCTTGGCCGCCTGCATCACCCAAGAAGGTCACCATCTGTGACCCACCTGCTCCCCCACCAGCCTGGGAGTCCCCAAGGGCAGGGCCTGCAGAATAAACTGCTAATCTGAAATCTTGTAGCTGCGGCTCTGGCAGGCGACACTGCCACCAGCAGCCCCACTTCGCTGGAAACTGCCAGGCAAACTCTATGTGTTTTATAAGAGGGAAAGGCACCAAGTGAGTGCCTACTGTGGGCTTTGCAGGTACTATTTTATTTAATCCTCTCAATCTTCCCATATCCCGTGGGGCAGGTATTCTTGCCATTGAGCAGATGGGTGAACTGAGGCTCAGGGAGGTTAAGTCACTTGCCTAAGGCCACACAGAGTGTAAATGAAGACGTCGGGGTTCAAACCCAGGCTCCCAGGCCTCCAAAGCCAGAACCTTTTCTCCTCTGTCACTGCTCAGATCCCAGGCAGAAGCCTAAGCCTGGCAGGGTGGGAAGGGATCCCCAGGAGAGAGCGGCCCCAGCCCAGGGCCAAAGTCTAGACCAGAAAGATCTGTCGTCCTTGGCTCTGGGGAGACCAGAAGCCGGTGGTGATGGGAGGGCCGACCACAGACACACTGTCGCCTGGCACGCGCGGCCTGGCCGGCGGCTCATCTGTCCTTCAGGAGGACGTGTGCAGCCAGCCAGCTCCAGCCCCGCCAGGACTTCTGCCCACAGCGGTGCTCCTGCCGTCTCCTCGTGGGGGGCCTGGGAAGAGCTTAACAGGACGAGCCCCCCAGCACCCGGGAGAGCTGCACCCGCACGTGATGCTGCAACGCTGACACACCCAGCAGAGGCACCTTGCGAGGGGGTGCAGGGGAGGCTGAACGTTTAAGTGTGTGAGCTCTGCACGGGGCAGCGAGAGCAGAGGCTGAAAGGGACCATGAAAACGGGAAGAGAGAGAGGGAGGCAGACCCGACGCCCACACTCGACTCCTCCCCGGGCAAAGCTGGTCCACAGGTCACTGCGCACATGAACGGGAGCCTCTCAGGGAAGGACTTCCGTGCCAGGTGCCGCCATCTACGAGCAGGCGTGACGTGCAGCAAGAACACATCTGTGGGCAGGAGCCTGAGGGCTGGGCAGAGCTGTGGGGCAAGAGCTGCTCCTGCCGGGCCACACAGAAACCCAGGAGCTTCTGTGCCCGAAAGGCACTCAGCAGGGCTATGACAGACATGGCGTAGCCCAGCCGGGGTCCCAGGGCCACCCTGAGGAAGAGAGGCTCCCGCTCGCCCAGGGCACTCACCTTCAGGAGGCCGATCTCCTTGACACAGTCCTGCCTCGCCTTGGCGTCCATCATCTCAAAGATCTTGGGCGGAAGGAAGAGAGAAGGAGCAGTGAAGCCTGGCGCCTGGTGTACCCACGGGAGCCGCAGGGGCCTGAATTCCAGTCCTGGCTCTTCCGCCCCATGCAGAGCAACTTGCAACTCAGTAAGTGGGAACTGAGCTCCCACCCCGTACATGCCTACTGAGCGCCCTTCGGGACCTGGAGCTGTGGGATCGCCTCACCAACAGCACTCCACAAGGCAGGAGTTACGTACCCAATTTACAGAGGAGGAGGCTGAGGCCACACCCTGGGAAGCGGCAGGCCAGGACACACACTGGAGCCTCAGGTCTCTCCTCTGTAAATGGGGTCACAGCACGACCCACCAGCATCGTCAGGTGGACTGATTAGGACAATGTGGGTGCAGCACCCTGCACTGAGCCCCCCGCACTCCAGCCCTGCAGTGCTCGCTGGGTGCCCAGTGCTGCCTGACTTACAGGTACAGACAAAAGGTCGGCATTCAGCAGCCCTACACAAAACCCATCCTGGCACGAAAGGACCAAGACAAAGAGAGCCCAGGTGAGCCCCTTCTTGGAAGCTTGAGAGCAGACATTGGGCCTTTTCTGGACAGGGGAGCCCACCTTCCCTCCAGCGCGTGATGTCTCCTCTGCCCCCCAACCTCACTCCCTCTCCTGGGCCTCCACAGCCCACGATATCAACCTTGCTCTTCAAGGCCAATGAGCAAATCCAGGGGCTTGGGAAGCCTTGCTGGAGGATTGAAAGCCGTTTCCTCCAGCAAAGCGGCATTCAGATGGGCCCAGCGGCGCTCGTGGACATGCTCCTGGCCTGATTTTACTGCTTGATTTCCTTCCTGCATTTAGGAAGGACACAGAGAGCAGGAAGGACACATGGAGCCCAGAACTGTGGAGTGGACACAGGTACCAGGTGAGTGGATGTGGTCTGCACCTCAGCTCCCCTAATTCGCCCCAGGGCCCTGAAGTAGTTAGGTCTCTACACTGTTTCCTCATCTGAAAGATTGGAGAATAACCCTGCCCAGAGCGCTGCGGACAAGGTTCCATGTGCTCCTAGCACAACCTAGCATACAGCAGGTGCTCAATGCATGCACATTTTTCTTTTCCTTTATGGTTCACAATGTCACATGAGTCCACCTGGTTCTCTCCATGAGTTGGGCACTAATTACCCTCAATCGGAGGCAGGGAGGGGAGGGGAAGGGAATGGCCCAGGGCCACTATGTCCAGACGCAGAACCTGACACCCAGGATGCTGCTCTGACCCCAAGGGTCACCGGCTCACCTGCACCTTCTTCAGAGCCACCGTCTTCCTGTCCAGCAGGCAGGTGGCTTTGTACACCTCGCTGAACTGTCCTCGGCCTATCTTCTTCTCGATCTGGAAGTCCGCCAGCGAGCAGCGAAAAGACAGGGTGCTGGGGTGTCTCTGGAGAAGGGGGACAGATGACATCAGTCGCCAGCCAGGCTGGCATGGAGGGCCTGGACCTTGGCAGCTGGGGACCCCTAGAACTGCAGCACCCCCCAACAGTACCCCTCTAAGGGAAAGGAGGGACTCTGCTTGCCAATCCACTGTCAGAGCCTCCCAGGCACCCCCCAGGGGCTTTCTGTACCAGGTCGGTCCCTTGTGCTCCCCGCAGCGACCTCCACTGGGGAAACTGAAGCTGCTCGTTTCCCCATTGCACCATCACCGCCTTCGTTATCTGCGTGTTCGTTTTTCTGTATCCCGTCCCAGGAGGCTGGCTGGTGGGGCTGGGGCCTCACCCGCCTTGTGCGCTCCTGAGTCCTCTCTGCCCAGGTTGGGCCTGGCAAGCAGAGCGTGTGCAGTAAACATCTGAACAAGATGTGAGCAACTTGCCAAGGTCACCTGGCTTGGCGCCAAGGTTGCCAGGCTCGGGGGGGGGGGGGCGCGGCGGGGGGGGCCTGCTCGGACTGCAGGTCTCACCAGCCCAGCGCACCGTGCGTATCGTCCAAGCCCCTAACCCTGCAAGTCACCGTGAGAAACGGCAAGTTTCCCTCCTGGGGCAGCCATTCCCCACATGACAGAGGGGAAAACCGAGGTTAACAGTTGCAGCCTTACATTCTGAGCTAATTCTTTGGATAAACTGCCCTCTTTATGGTGACACGAAGAAACCAGAGACTCACAGTGACCGTGGGGACCAGCGCTGAAACTGATTACCCTTTAGGAGCTGCCCCGGGATGGAGCTGCCAGGTGAGGCAGCAGTGGCCAGCTGGGCCGTGAGCCGTGACACACGTGCAAATGAGCTCACTGGAAAAGGGGAGGGGGCGTCAATGCTGGGCCTTGGCAGGGGTAAAAAGAGAAGGGGAGACGGTAGCCTGGTAAGGTGGGCCCGGTTATGTCTCCATTTGCCAGATGAGGAAACCGAGGCCCAGAGGGGCCAGCCCTGCCCAGGTCCCCAGTCCACACAGCCTTCCCCGAGGGCAGAGCCCCGGCCCCCTCCCGCCACAGCTCCCACTCCCCACTCTGGATGGGGTGTCACCAACACTGGGGACCGCAGGGCCTAGGTCTGGCTGCTGCTGGATGGCTCGCACCCCGGTGTGCACAGAAACATTTGCTAATTTCAGTTTGGGGGGCAGGGTGAGGCTAGGAACACTGTAGGCCCCACTGCAGCAGGAACAAGCAGCTGAACCTTCCCATGTGAAAATGGGTCTTTGCTGACGGCCACAATGCGCTGTGAGCTGCCTCGGGCATCTTTAGCGGTCAGCGCCATGGGAGAAGACATCAAGATGGAAACCAAGAACCACAGGGCTGCCCCTTGGACAGCTGCTTCCCCACTAAAACCAGACCAGGGACCGCTGGCAGAACCACCTGGGTCTCAGCCTGGGACGACCACTGGCCAGAAGGCACGTTTCCTGGGAAGATGTGAAATGGCCCCACCCCGCCTCGCCCCTGCCATCTGTCCTCCTACTAGGGTGGTAGGAGGGACCTGGTTACCTGAATCGTGACTTAGCTAATCAAAAAACTCACTGGAAAAATGAAAGAAAAAAGTAAAATGCCTCTTCCAGATTTGGGCCAGGGCCATACAAGACGGTGGAAGATGCAGGTACTGGGATGCACTCTGGAAGTTTCCCTCACGTGGAAAACAAACATTTAGACCAACTGGCCCTGGCAGGAGCCCTTGGAACTGCCGTGCGACTGGCAGTGGAACAGGGCTCAAAGCATCGCTCTGTGCCAGGCGGGCTCGGTCCCGGCCTGGATTCAGCCGCTTGCTGGGTGGTAACCTTGGGAGGTTATACAAGCCACTCTGTGCCTCAGTTTCCTCGTTTGTAAACAGAGATAACAGAAGTGTGCTTATCTCACAGGGTCACTGTGAGGCTGCGGGAGGTAGCCAGGGAAACCACTTTTCCCACACGGTAGGTGCTCTGGCTGCTGCCACTGTTCCTGACAGGCCCGGGTGAGAGGAGCCGCAGAGCCCCTCGTCCCAGCTGCCACACTGTGCCTTGCCCGCTTTCCACTAAGCTGCCCATCCCAGCTCTGTGCCAAGGAAACACTGAGGAACGCCCTTCTGCCAGAGCCAGGGATGGGAGTCCCAGCGCTGCAGCCCTCAGCCGGGGAAGCGCCGGGCCAGCCTCGACTTTGACGTCTTGAGGCACGATGACCTTCCATGGCGGGTCCTGCCTGGGCACCTGACCGTGAGGGCTGGGGCAGGAGGAAGACGATTATTTTATCTACCACGTGCCCATGGCTGTCAGGTAAATTCCTGAGTAACAGCCGTTAACCTACCCGTCCACTGAGCACCCGCCCAGGCAGCGCAGGCTCAGTGCTCGCCGCAGATGCCTCCCACGTGCCACCTTGTTGGGTCCTCAGAACGACCCTGTGAGTGGGCCTTGCTGCTACCCCCATTTCAGGAATCTGAGGCCTGGAGGGGAGGCAGTGACTTGCCCCAGACCCCGCAGCGAGGCATGGCAGAGCTGGCATTTGCCCCCGGCACTGGGGGCTACAGCACAAAGCCCTTGTGGGGCCTCCTGGCTCGATTCCTCCTCTGCTCTTCCCCTGAGACCCCTGACCAGCCAGGCCTCTCCAGAAGGGGGATCCTGACTCAGTCCCCCGAAGTGTCCTGCGCTGAAGCTCTGACCTGCCCAGAGCAAGTGCTCAGAGCGTGTCTATGGAATACACAATGGAACGTGCTCCGCACAGCCCAGCGCACAGTGGGACTGTGACCCAGCGCTGCCACGGCTAGGAATGCAGCCAGCATCACACACCCTTAGAAAACGCCAAGCGGCTTTCTCAGCACTTGGAAGAATCACACATACTCATAAAAATAACGCCAAGCTGTAGCGTAGTAGCCACCTACTACATCTCAGTTACTGTACTAGCTTAGGTTTTCTGACTTAAATCTCCCAACAGCCTTGCAAAGCTAGGGTTATTAATCCCACCTTAGAAACCAAGAAACTGAGGCTTGAGCTCCCTGTTGGATCTAGGCTCAGTTGTGCTGTCAGGTGACATGGAGTAGGGTCCACCGGCCTTAGGCCTCAGTTTCCCCCAGGTACAGGTAGGGTTTGGAGGACGTGATTCTCAAGGGCCCCTGCTCTGGTGACACCGGCTGCTCCTCACCGTCACTGGTGAAGTTGGCCAGAGGCCCCGACATTCTGCTTAGAGGCTGCATTGCTCAGCTCCGCGGGGCCCAAAGCTCCCTGGATATGGGTGACATCCTGGCCATGCTGGAGACTCCAGCTGCTCATCTGCATATAAATGACCCAAATTTGTACTTCCTGTCACAACCCATTGGACCTACTTAGAGGAATGAGCTCCCCAGCAGGGACGCTCAGTGGGCAGCACAGGGCGCAGTCCAGTAGGCTCTGAGGCCTCCACTGTCCTCGAAGGGTTGGTGTGGGGGCCTGTCCCCGGTGGCCTCTGCCCAGATGTGGGCACCTCAGGACACAGCCTTCTGGGGCAGGATCCTGGCCCTGACGCACCAGGGGGCTCCGAGCAGAAAGGATGAACTGCGCTCCTGCCCTTGAGACCACATCTGTCACCACCTCCGAGGCCTTCCTCCCCCCCTGGGGGTCAGCCCCGGCAAGTTCCACTCTTGCCCTGTAGCCAAGTGACCCTGAGCTGGTTGTCCATACACAGAGATGGTGACACTGGCCCCAGGATTTCTGAGGATTCCAGAGATGATGTGGGTGATGAGGGTCCGTGGGGCTCTCCCCAGAACAGTGTGCACAATGGTGGCTCCAATAGTGATAATTGTTGACTAATGACCTATCACCCTGGTGGCCTTTCAGAAAACTGGTCGTCTATTGCTTACTGTCCCCTGCTCTGTCTGGGACCCCGTGCTGGCTACTGGGGAACCTAAACACCCTCTGCCCAGGGCACAGGTTGGCAGAGGGTAAATGCTGCTCCAGCTCTGTTGGTTGAGACTCCCACACTGGGGCCTGGAGGCTTGGGTTCAAATCCCGACTCCACCAATCCTTGGTTGTGGGCCCTGGGCAAGCCCTCTGGGTAATGAATGAAAGCCCTTAGAAGAGGGCCTGGCACACTGGCAATGGGATACGTTAATTGTCATTACTGCTGTTGGTACTGACTGGCATTGTTGGGTCTATCAAATGGGCTAACGATGGCCAAGCGCGGTGGCTCACGCCTGTAATCCCAGCTCTCTGGGAGGCCGAGGCGGGCGGATTGTTTGAGCTCAGGAGTTCGAAACCAGCCTGAGCAAGAGCGAGACCCCATCTCTATTAAAATTAGAAAGAAATCAATTGGACAACTAAAAATATATAGAAAAGATTAGCCGGGCATGGTGGCGCATGCCTGTAGTCCCAGCTACTCGGGAGGCTGAGGCAGTAGGATCGCTCGAGCCCAGGAGTTTGAGGTTGCTGTGAGCTAGGATGACGCCACGGCACTCTAGCCCAGGCAAGAGAGTAAGACTCTGTCTCAAAACAAAACAAAACAAAACAAAACAAAACAAATGGGCTAATGACAGCGCCTATCTCCCAGGGGCTGGGGAAGAATCGAGCTGTGGCTGGCAGGGCAAACAAACTTAGGGAGTTCTCGGCTGCTGTTACAATGAGCTTGACCACCGTCTCCACTCATGAAGGGTCTGCTGATCAGAGGCTGGCGGTGACTTTGGGGACTGCAGTAAGGTGGGGGCTGCTGGTGGGTAAGGGATGCAGCCTTGTGACTTTGCTGACCCCCGCATGGGCTGCCCAGGACTCTGTGACAAGGAACTATGCCCTCAGCCTCTCTCCTAAGGCTGCGCTGTGGGGCAATGCCATGGGAGGACACGTCTGCTTCCTCTTCCCCAGAGCATGGAGTCCCTCAGCTCTCCCCGAAAAGGCAGAGGAGATGGGTCGGGAGCTGGGAGGAGGAAACAGGGATGCTGACCCTGCCGTATCCTTCCCATGCTCTGCTGCCCACTACATTGGGCCCAACGGAGAAGGCCTGAGCTGCCTGGCAGACAGGCTGGAGCTGAGAGGGAAGGCGGATGGAGGGGCCTCTGGGCACGAGGACCCTAGACAGTAGGAGGAGCTTGGCAGGCCAGAGCCAAGGAGATGGCTGAGGGCCCTGAGTCACCTCCATCTCCAGTCCCACTGTCCCAAGAAATGCTGCTGGCTTCTCAGGAAAAGGTGGGGATAACTGGGAGCCTGGGGGAGGGGTCCAGTCTGGACCACTGTAGGACACCCCCACATGGCGCCAGGCTCTCTTCTCCAAGTCAGATCAAATTAGGCCACAAACACCCCCAACCTGCGCTAATTTGAGTTTAAAACGTTTGAACCACTATAAGCCTCAGCCGTCGACAAATCCTTTTTTTAAAAAAACAGGAGCATAAAATTACATGTTAAAAGAATAAAAATGCATTCGCCCAATTAATTTTCTGAAATCTCATTAAAAAATTTAGCCTGACTAAGTCAGACTTCTGACCTGAATTTTAATCATCTTTATACTGCATGGGTCTTTTTTCCCTGATATTTGCAATGCATCATTAATTTTAAGGCAACCGTTTCTATGATTTTAAAAAGCACATTTCATCAGGATGACATTTCTTATAAACGAATTTCACCTTTAAAGACATCTGACACCGTGTGCAGGGACTTTCTAACGGATTCAGTGTCTGTGTACATAGTGCTGTGTTTTAAATCTGTGTTGCACAAAAGGGCACGATTTACAAAGAGTCCAAGTTGTCAGGTTCCTTCTGAGGCCAGCCCTGCTGAGCTCTTCTCCATCCAGCTAACTTCAAACCAAAAGCCCACCTTCTCTCCCAAAGACCTCGCTGCAAGAAGAGGCACCATGGGGCCCCAAGGGCCTGGACTGAATCCCAACTCTGTCCCTTAGAGCAAAACGGCAGGTTACGTGTCTCAGTTTCCTTCCCTACAAAATGCAGTAATGACTAACATCTACTTCTCGGAGTCGGCAGGATGACCAAATGAGATAAGTGTCAGGCATCATACTGTCAGCACAACCCCCACCATCACTGTCTCAACTTGGAAGTCCACACTGGGATCTGCGGGCCATCAGCTCATGGGATCAGTGAGCAAACGTCCACCCAGTGGAAGACGCCTAACAACAAAACCGAAAATCATCTAAGTCATAGTGGCCTCTCCCAGGACAACCCTTATTAGCCGAACTCAGAGAAAGCGGAGCTTAAGCACATGGATGAGAGAATCTGGACCCAGCTCCAACGACTAACAAGCAAAGACTTGAAGGGCGAAACTATAAAGAGATCCAGCCACCAAGCTCGAAGTCTGGATATATCCCTGACAGCCCCCCTCCTTCATCCCTTCATGCTTGTGCGATTGGTTTTTCCCCCTGGAAGTTTCTGGACCGTCCCTCCCCATGTCCAGCTGCAGCCCATTTAAGGCCAAGGCCAAGGCAGCATCTTACCTGGTGGGCAGAGGCCTCCTCACCTCCCTGTTTGCACCTCACCTGAGCCTTGAGCTCCAAACACCAGTGATCTGACTGGAACCCAAACCCAAGGACTCCCTTGCCAACTTACCACCCACGATGGGTTCCCCGTTCGCTCCAGATTCAATTGCCAGTGATAGAGCACGGACTTGAGAACTTTCACAAACACTATCCGTTCTCCTACCTAAGCATAGCTATTTAAACACCTTCTCTAACCCGACTGGCCGGGCGCCTTTGGGTCCCAGTTCCTGCTCTTTCCTCTCCCTGGAACATCCTCCTCTTCCTGTCCTGCCCCAAACTCCTCATCACCCATCCAGCAGAACTAGCCACATTCTGTGGGCTCCCTCAGCACCCATCCATCCCTCTGGGGGGCTTCCAGCTCCCTGCACCATTTTCATCTATTTACACACAGGGCCCCCAGCAGACTGTGAGCACTCCCCTTCCCAAGCATCAGGCAGAAAGAAAACAAACCCTTGCTAAATTTATAGCAGTTAGCAGACACGTCCTGAATCTGAATGGCTGTTAATATTTAGTCATTAAACCTTATCCAGAGCATCATTTCTTTGGGAAGATTTTCACAAAGATTTTGGCCTCCTGTACAATGCACACCCAGAGACAGCTGCCCCCATCCCCTGCAAAGGTGTGCACACTCTTCTCTCGGAATAGCGCCTCAATACAGCTGAACTTGGCTAGTCCCAGGCAGGTTTGCAAAGACTTTCCAGATGGAAGACACATTAGCTGGGACTTTCTCAGCAAGAACACCTTTTCCCTTCTTGGAGAGGCTCGTGGTTCTCGGCGTGCCAGTGGAGCCTCGTATTTCATTCCCGATGAAAATGCTCTGCAGCAAATTGGTCAAAGCAAAAAGCATGGGGCATTTTAAGCTCCTTTTCTCAACTCCATTCACTCACTCATTAGAACCCTCAATAAAAACAAGCACGTTCGGTTTTCCTAAGTATATATGAATTTCATATATGATTCTGCCGGGTTCAGCAAACACATTTTCGTGTGCTGAGGGCTCCCAGAGCTGCAAAGCTTCCTGAAATGAACAAACCAAGAGCCTTGGGAGAAGGTGGTTAACAGAAACCACAGTTCGAGTGTTTATAGTTTCTTTCTTTCTACACTGGAGGTATCATCCAGCTCCAAGGTCTTTAGCTGTGAAAACTAAAATGATTTTTAAAATGTAAGGTCCACCGCAGACCAGTTTCTCAGCACCGCAATGTCAGGCGCCATACTGGGGTTTAAAGTGTGTTATCTCACTTAGTCTTCGCGGCTGCCTCACGAAGCAGGTACCACGTTTAGCTCATTTTGCAGACGAGGAAACTGCGACTCAGAGAGGTCATTTACCTGCCATCACCTGGCTAGGGAGAGATGGAGCTGGGAGGGAACCCAGCCGTCCCCAGGGAAGCTTTCTCCCTGGCTGTGAGGGTAGTGCCAGGGAAGCAGCGGTGCCTCCTGCCGTCAAGGAAGACGCCTCCACCATCGATTGAAGGCGTTTCTATGAGTGGCCGGAGTGTCTCCCCAGATGGTGTTTAAATCCCAGTGCTTCCTGAGACGAGGAGTGAGCACCAGCGCAGCACACATGCGGCTGTGCACCCCGATTCTGCAAACCTGGCCAGATGCCCACGAGACGGGGGCATCTTTGCCCGACAGCCACCCAGAGCAGCCCCACATCGAGAAATCGTATCCGATTACACTCAACTATGTCATTACCCAACACAACATGTGCCATGAGACACTGCGAACGCCACCGCCGCAGCCCACTGCCTCCTCACCTTGTTCCTGAAATAATTACGGGGCCCTCTCCTCTGCCAAATGAGGCTGTAATTAACCCTAATTGCTCCAAATGCAACTGGCTAATTCTGGGAGATTAATCAAGGGGGATTCGGTTGCTAGTGAATGATTTAATATGACAAATTGCTACATTACCCGAGGAGGCCCCACTGCCCCAGCCCTCAGTGCCATGTCCTGGAGGACTCTGGACCAACAGTGTCCTGGGGCCTCCCTTCCCAGCTTTCTGGGATCTACCTCCCCCCAGATTCTACTTAGGAAATGGGCCTCTGCCTGAGTACAAATAGCACAGAAGCCTGTGGACCCTCTGCACACTTACGTGTGCATATACACACACACCTACACACACACACAAAATGCCCACTAGCTCATATGTCACCTCCATGTGCACTTGTAGCGGTGCCGTTTCCCTTGGCCTGATGCAGCCCTGCGTGTCTTGGTGGGAGTGCAAACACGGGGGAGGATTTCAGATCCTCCCGCCGCCTTGGCCAAGGCACCTTTGTGCAGTGCATAACCCTTGTACAACTGTGCAGGGGGACCCTGCCCGTAAGGTCAAACATCAGCCGACTTAAAGTCCTCCAACAGAAACTAGGCATTAGAGGCCATGACAGCCTTCCACGGCTCAGGAGGGTGGCTGTCTCTGAGTCTCCCCCTGATTTGGGTCTCACAGCCCTGAGATAAAAAGCCAACTCCAGACAAGAACTTTTCGTCAGTCCAGGCTGTCCATAGGACCCTACAGGATCTTGCCCCAGACAACCTGCCCAGACAAGCCCTCTGTCCCCTTGGGCCTTTGCATGCCACTTTCTTGAGGAAGCCTCTCTGGCCCCTGGTTGGGATGAGGTGCCTTGCTGGGGCTCCACAGGCCCCCAGTTTCTTCTGCTCGGTGTCTTATCTCTCCCCCCCCATGAGGCTGTGTGCTCCCTAAGAGCGGACTGGGTCTGTCTCACACGCAGCCACGTCCTGAGTGGGTGCACTACACGCGCACGTGGGTTCTTTAACTCAGCAGGTGTCGAGGGCTCCACTCCACTCTGTCAGTGCAGGCAGCACAGGGCGCGGGGTGGGGTGGAAGGGAAGTCGCCCCCCAGAAGCAGCGGTATCTGGACTGAGAATGGGAGGAGAGTGGGGGGCATCCCAGGCCCAGGGACAGCATGTGCACAGGCACAGGGTAGACAAGCCAGCTCAGAAACCCACAGGCCACCTGCCGAAAAGCTCCAGAAGGCTGCCTGGCTCTCCCAGGTGTCTACAGAGAGCATGAAGCAGGCGTAAGGACACTGGTGTTTTCTGAAGCTCTGTTGGTTCTAGATCAAGATGTTGAAGGGGTCAGGAGACAGACCGGAAAAGGAGGCAGATGTTGGCTCAGTGTAAGGAAGAACTTTCTGAACCCCAGGATACCCTGCCCATTCCCTCTGAGTTGCTCACAATCCTCAGGACCTCCACACCCTCCTCGGTACCCTTCTCACTGCGCTGAACCCTCTGCAACAAAGCTGTTCCATTCACATCAAAACTCCCCAGGGGCAGGACCAGAGTATGACACAAAGGAGGCTTCTCTGAGTGCTGCTGAATTAAATGAAGAGCTCACTGGATCAGAGAGTGAGTTCCCCATCACTGGAAGCATTCAAGATGGGGTTCTGGTTGGGGGTGCTGAGGGGCTTCCTCCAGTGGATGGGAGCTCAGATGAAGGAGCCTCAGGGTTCTGTGCTCTTTGGAGACTCTTCAACGTACTGCAGACAAAGGAAATGGGCTTACCTGTGGGTCAGGAAGGTGCGCGGGCCCCGGGGTGTGGCAGAGGTTGTTCGGGCTCCCTCCATGGGGCATGTGGCTGGGCTGTCCTGCCATCCTGCATGCCAGCCTCACAAGGGCACGGGCTGCAACAGAAAATGGGGCCTGTTCACTTTCTCCTCGAGAGGGCCCTCGGAGGGGGTGTGAGCTGAGGTGCAGAGCAGTTCAGTGACTTGCCCACAGTCACCCAGCTCAGAAGCAGCAGGGCTAGGACCCAACACCCCACGTGACACACTGTCCCTCCACTGCACCATCCTGACTAGTTACTAGGATTTTCCCCACTGGAAAGAGGGAGAAACCGAGGCTCCTAGCAGGGAAGCATCTATTGGCAGACCCCAGGCCAGCAAGGAAGGCGCCAGATTCAACCCCACATCTGCTGGAGTTCAAGGCCTTGCTCTTTCCATACAGAGCTGCCTCCTGGGGAGCAGTTCTGTACCCCTGTCCCCACATAAAGCCAGGTTAGCAGCCTGGGTGGTCAGGAGACCAAGACCTGAGTCAGAATGCAAGCGGCAGCTGCAGGAAGGTCCCCAAATCCCTGTCCTGGCTGGGCCTTGGTGCACTGGCACATGGTGCCGGGAGGGCCGGGGACCATGGGTCCTGCTCACCACCCTGCACAGGCCCCTGAGCAAGGGCAGAGCCCTGTGCATGAAGGAGCAGCCCCCTCGACCTCCAGGGCTTGGGCTGCCTAGGAGTCAAGGATCCTGGTCACAGGTAGCCATGGTAACTGATCAAGCACCCACTACGCGCCGGTCCTGAACTGAAGGCCATTTGATATCTCCCTTGACTACTCCTGGTGCCAGAGGCAGACTCTGGCCTCCCCCATCAAATAAGAAGCGCCTCTGGGGCAAGGTCGGAGGCTCACGTGCACAAAGGAAGGTGTGTGGCCCATGGGGAGAGCCGGCACCCGGCCATTGCAATCCCTCTTGACGCAAGGAAAAGCCCTCCTTCTTGGCGGCAAAGACCCACAAGCATCCTGCAGCACCTTCCCCATGCCAGGGCCAGGCCTGGGCTCCCATGGGGCACCATTCAAGCACGTGGTGAAGCCCCCAAATCCACTGCTGCTGCTTCTACCAGACCCACCCTGGATGTCCCAAGGGCACCTCCTGCTTGACCACTCCCTAGACAGAACCCCGAGGAAGACTAGCCCAGGCTAGTGGAGCAGCTGCGCTGTACCCCCTGTAGAGCCAGAAGTCCCTGGAATGGATGGCCCCGGGGTGGCCCTTACTCAACAGCTGAGGGGGTGAGTGTGAAGTGCAGGGGTCCCCTGCTTCAGGGCAGAACACTCCGAGGTATGACTCACTCCAGAGACCCTGGCGTGGTCAGGGGTTTTGGTCTGATATGGCACCTTGGCTTGTCTTCCTCCCATTCCCAGTCCTGCCTCCCCACTCCCTTAGAGGGTCCCCGCGGGCTGCTGCCTTAATAAATCTCTTGCCCTGTGTCCTAGTCTCAGGGTCAGCTTCTGGAGGACCCAACCTAAGATCACCTTTCCCTAGCCAGACCTGTCTCTTGCCGTCGTTCACCTGGCCACCTGCGCCCAGGCACCCCACCAGCCAAGCCCAAACCGAGAGTCTCCCCAGGTCTGCTGGGTCAGCGAGCCCCATTGTGCGCCCCACCTGGGTAGACCCATGACCCCAGTAACACAAGGGGTGTCTGGGCAGTGGGAAGGGAACCAACTCCCGCTAGGGTTGTTATGGCCGGGGCCCCTGAGACCTGCTGTGTCCTGGGGCTGCAGTCACCCTTCCTTCCTCCCCACTGCAGTCTGTTTCCAGCTACGGTGGTTGGCAGACCAGACCTCCCAGGCTCCAGGGATGTCTATGACACCCTTTGACATGTGCCTTCGGAGGCACTCTGAGCCTCCCAGAACCCGCATGCTGGCTCCCAGCACTGTTCCTCCTCCGCGTCCTCAGGCAGCCCCAGCTCCCCCTCACACACCTGCCACGGCTGTTTTGGGGTAAACGTGCTCTCCGGCACACAAAGTAGACCATGGAAAGTGAGACTGCACCCAGTTCAGGGTACGAGGGGTCCTCAGTGCTGAGAGCTCTGCCAACCACCGCCTGTGCAGTCTCCTGCCTGTGAACCTGCTGAAACTCTACTTTGGCCACAGGTATGGCATTTGCTGGAAGGCATCCCAGTGTGTACAGATAAACAGGAAGACCTCACTCTCCTCTCTCTGTGCACACGGAGCATTGCCTTGAATCAGCATTGCCTGGAGAGCATTATGGGGTGTGCCTGCCTCTCTCCCTCCCCACGTCCCTGCCTCTGGCTCAGGCGAGCCTCTGCTCCCACCTGCATAGCTGGGCCTCCCAGCTCCTGGCATTCTCCCGCCAAGCCCTGAAATGCAGATGGGACCAAGGCACCCCCAGCTCACTGCCATCTGGGCCGAGTTCTTGCACTGGAGCACACCCCCCCCAGGGTGACACAGTGGAGGACCTGGGGAACAGAGAGCCCCAGGATAAACAGATAAACAGGAGCACCTTCCCCAGGCATCTCTGTTACTCAAGGGGGAATATGAGAGTGAGCAGAATGTAAAATGCGCATGAATTTGAAGATAAAACTGGAGACTCCTACAGACTCTGCAGCTGCTTTGGGCTGCACCTCCACACCCCTCAGGGTGACACGTTCACCGTCCTCTGCCCTTAGGGAGACCTCCAGGGAAAGGTTGGAGGAGAACCATCTTCAGCAAGAAGGTACTGTCTTTATCTCAGAATGTAGCAGTCTTCGCCTGCAGGCCACCCTGCCAAGGCCCACGCAGGCATGGCTCACCCGCCCACCTGCCCTGGGTTTCCCACGGATGGGAAACCACGGCAGCATCCATCTTTGGGTACCCCTTCCTTCATCCCACCTCATCTAGTTCCAGACTCAAGGGCTTTGAGACCGGCCTGAGTGTGAATCTTGACCCTGTTACTCACCAGCTGGGACCCTGGGCAGGAGCCCAACAGGTATTTGCGAATGCCATTCCAGCTTTCCCCAAGTGGCACTGACAGCACCTCCAACAACAGTGGCCAGAGGCAGCAGCCTGCATGTCTCAGTAGCTCATCCTGTGGCCTCACCACGTGCTCCAGGAGCATGACTAGGGGGGCCCAGGCCACATCAGAAATAACAGGAATAAAACCGACAGTGACAGCTAACAACTGCTAGGTCCTGATGGTGCCAGGCCCTCCCTATATGCTTCACCTCTGAGTCCATCTCATTTTAGCAACCACCCATGAGATAAAGTCTGTTATGGTCCCACTTTACAGATAAGAAAACTGAGGAGCAAGGAGGTTAAGAGATTGGCGCAGGTCCTGTGGACCCCAGGGAGTAAAACCAGGACTTAAACCTATGATGGCATCTTTGCCCAAACTACTGTGCTGTGCCCCTCACAGATCCTTACAAGGCAACATGTTATCTTCCTTTCCAGCTGGCTCTGTGTAGAACAGCCCTCTCTCTGCTCAAGAACGGGGCCTATGCTGATGTGCAGGGGTGATCCCAGGGGCCTCTGGGCACGGGCCCCCAGGCAGGAGCCCCTAGGACTTTGGCCTCCGGACCACACCAAGCTGACACAACACCACCGTCTCTACCACCTTTTCTGCCAATCCCTGAGACTTTGGTAAATTACTGCTCCTAAGAGCTGTTCTGTCCAGAACCTGATGGAACCTGCTATACCACGCTCCCCAGAGAGGAGGAGGGGCCCTGGTTCTAGCAAAGCAGCAGTCAAGGAGGACTCTACAAGTTCCTGCCCACCAAGTGCCAGAGAGGGCCACTACAAAGGGAAGACAGGGAGGGAGAGTGGGAGGGAGGGAAGGAGGAAGGAAATGAAGGCTGAGTACTTTCAGTAGGCCAGGTCTTTCCCATTCATCCTTGGGGCTGTTGGTAGACCCATTTTACAGATGGGGAAACTGAGGCTCAGAGAGGGGAGGCTCGACACCATTTGGTTGATAAGCTGCAGCATAGGGATTCAAACTTAGCCCTGTGACTCAAAAGCCCCTCCTAGTTCCAAGGAATCCACTGCCTCCTGGGGCTCTCCAGGGGTGTCAGATTTTAAGGAATTTGCATTCTGTTTGTCCACACCCCAACAGAAACCCAAGCCCCTTACTCTAGAAATTCCTGCCAGAAACTGCTTCTTAGGGGGTTCAGATACAGAAAGACCAAGGCAAAAGGGGCGTTGGAGGGACAAGGCGTGGGGAACAAGGAGAAGACCCTCCGCACATGCTCACAGGCACCTCCGGGTAACACAGGGAGCTGCCTGTCCCCAGGATTCTGAGGCTCCCACCAAGCTGCAGAACAATGAGGCAGTGGCTGCCAAGCCCAAGTCAGGGGCCAAAAATCTGTGGAATGCGAGACCCGGAGCCGCAGGCCACACTGAACACCACCTCAAAGAGGGCCTTTCTTCTGCATTGAGCAAGGGCTCTGCATCTCCAAGGCACTGAGGACGCACACTGCGGCTTCCCAGCCGAGGTTCCCAACTTTGGTGTGAACAGCAGCAATAAGATGTCCCATGTCGTGTGCCTACCAGGCACCTAGGGTTAAGTGAGGCTGGCTAAGGGGCTGGGCTGGGCTGCCTGGGTCCAGATCTCCTGGCCCCATTTCATCTGACCACACAGCATCTCAGTTTCCTCATCTGGAAAATGGGGCTATTAGTAAGATCTTCCTCTTAGGGTCAATGAGAGGATGAAATGTGTTAATAGATGTAAATTCCTTAGAACAGAGCTGGGCACGTGGGAAGGGCCGTCTGAGGCTTTAGCTGCCATGAGCATCGTTTGCATTAACCCTCACTGTGCCACGGAGGAGTGACAGTCTCCACGCGAGAGACACTGGAACTGAGCTCAGAGGGCCAGGGCCTTGTCCAGGTCACACAGCTGGTAAGCCACAGAGCTGGGGCTGCTGGACCCCAGGTCTCTGCTCTGTGTGCCACACTGCATGGCCTCTTTGGGATTGCTCTGGAGCAAATATCATTTATGTGAACTGTGGCTACCTTTACAAAGCCCTCTGACATGCTCCTCCCTGCCCCGGCCTTGGACAAAGGTCTTACTAATGTGAGGCAGGGCCCTAGGGAGACATGGGCTTGGGTTTAATCCAGGCACTCCCTGGACCGGACTGGATGCTGCCCTGGGCTGGGCTCTGAGGTTCCAAGTGGGCTTCCTGACCGAGACTCTCACCTCGCCGTTGCCTCCCAATTTCTAGAAACTTCATCTAGGGGGATGTCCCTCCTTTGCCTCCTGCCAAATACCACACCTTGTGGAGGCTAGTGGCTCACTGTGGGCCTTCCAGTGAAAGATGACCCAAGACACCAGAAGAATCTGGCCGAGGACTCTGACTGGAGCAGATTTGGGAGCCCAAGCACGCCAGGGTGTGTGGTGGGGTCTCATGGAGGTGCACCTGTACGCTGTATTTTGCACCTGACCTTGTTCTAAAACCCTGGGGTGGTACTGCAGTGTGCGTCCTGCCTGTTTTCCACGTCTATGTGTGCACGTGTGTGGCCAGGGGTCACCTGATGTCCACAGGCTTTGTGTGCAGGCACAGTCTCGTTTCGTCCGCTGAGGCAGCAGGCAGAGGTGGCAATGGCCGAAGTGGCTCCCGGGCTGACGGGTGCTGCCAAGCCCGTGAGAACCACACGGAGGGCCGTGGAGGTGGCTCAGCTAGACTCTATGCTCCACGCCAGTTTCTCTGGGAAAGGCCCCCCTCGCAGTCCCTCCGAGTGAACAGCTTCGCAGGGTGTTTCTCTAAAGCAGGAAGCCAGCCCTGTGGCTTCGCACTCACACCATCTTCCTTCCTCTCCCTGAGTGAATGACCCAACACCAGTGCCAGCACCAGGGGCTACTTCTGCTTGTCTGGCTGGCTCCCGGCAGCAGAGCCTAGGATGGATGCCACTGCCTGGGGCCTTCAGCCAGCCTGGAGGGGCCCCACAGCCAGTGCTGCCCAACCCACGCTGACAGAGATGGAGAGCTGAGGACTAGCTAGGTGACGTGACAGCTCATGGGACCTGGCCGCCAACGGGGTCAAGACCGGACCAGCTTTAGCATCAGCCAATATCCACTGGTGATGTGACATCTCCCAAGAAACCTGAGCGGTGCCAGCACCCCATTTTACAGATGAGGAAACTGAGGCTCCAAGGAGAAACATGACTTGCCAAAGTAAGTCCACATGGTGGAGAGAGCTGCCACTAAACCTACTTCTCAGAGAAAGACATTCAGCTGGCTGAAGTAAGGAATGCCCCCTGCAAGCAGACTTGTCGGTGGGGAGGATGGTACTAACGGCCCACCAGTAGAGCATGCACCATGTAGGCGCCAGGCATGTGCCAAGTACTGTGCATACCTCGTCGACCCTACGGACACGCCACGCGTCGGCTGCTGTAATCTGCATCTTGCAGAGGAAATGAAAGTTCAGACAGGTTAAGCGATGGGTCCAAGGTCACACAGCAGGCGGCAGGCAGAACCAACACTTGAAACCAAGTCTGTCTTGGTCTACACTCAGACCAAGTCTCGGAAGAGAGCACAGATGAATAAATGAATATGACCAAACGAGCCCTGACCCAGAGTTTTGGCTCTGGCTGCTGTGTCCTCTCCCAGCCCTGGTGCCTACCCCCGTCTGGTCTCGGGATAAGCAGATACCAAGTCATCACTTGACAGGAAGCAGCCAGATCTCAGGCCAGAGTCAGGACCGCCTGTAGCGCTGGAGGGATGAACCACACAGATGGTGGCTGGTTTCCGGACGGGTCCTGTGTCCCTCACGCTCTCCTCACCGCACCCTGCAAAGCCACATGTCCAGCCCAGATTCTGCGACTCCACAGCGGCGAGTGGAAGCCAGGCTTCTCTAAGGTGCAGAGACCCGAGATGCTCCTGAAAGGAGGGTGCAGGCCATGCACGGAGGTTCCTAACGGCCCTTCCTCAGGACAGCAGGGCCTCCCCCCAAGGGTGGGCCTGTAGGACCTGGGGGTTGCTGGCCTGGGACCATGCAGTGCCCACCCAGCCAATGGCTGCCCGGGACTGCAGGCCTTTCTTCCCACTCAGCTCATGGCCCTGGCACCTGTACCCTGTCTCTCCCACCCAGCTCTGCTCTCCCCACCCACTCCCCAATCCCATCTCTCTCTTTAGCCTGGGATCTCTCTCCAGAGTTCCCCAACCATCTACAGCCACAGGCATTGCAGACTCCCTTACCCGAATCAGAGCTTTGGTCTGCCCTTCCCTGGGTCCACATCTCAGCGTCAGGGGTGCCCCTCTGTCTGCCCCAGACCCAGCAGGAGCCCAGGCTCATCCCCCAGGCACCTCACTTTCCCCTGGGGCCCACACCTGGTCTTTATCCAGTCCTGCTGACTCCTCTTCCAAACAAGTCTTCACGCACCCAGGGCCCCTGCCCTGTGCTGGCCTCAGCCCTTCCCAGTGGAGTCCCTGCAGTCACCTCCTATCTGCTCTCCCAGCCTCCATACCCCCGCTGAGACCCAGCCTCCAGCCCACCATGGAAAGCTTTTTCTAACAGTCAAGTCTGAACCCATCGATCCCCACCCAAAGCTCCACCGCAAAAGGTCCACGTGCCCGAGCAAGGCGTTCCCAGCTCTGCTCAGCCGGTACTAGCCTGCCCTCCTGCGTTTGCCCCAACTCCCCCCCAGCCCCTACACTGCAGCCACACTAAAGGGCCTCCCTTCCCCAACGACACAGCACTCTGGTCCTTCTGGGCCTTTCCATGTGCTAGATGTGGCCTGGAAGACCCACAGTCTCACTCGTCCATCAGGACTGTGTCTCTGGGCCCTGCTCAGGCTCCGCACTTCTTGTGGGACCTTGGGGAAGTCCCGTCCCCTTCCTGAGCCTGGATGTCCTCATCCATAAAGAGGAGGAACAGTCTGAACTCGCGTGGTGGCTAGGAGGACTCTGTGGGTACACAGTGAACAACCAAGTGGTACTCGGGCCCCTTCCTCCTTCCCCCATTTGACGGCATCCGCGTGCCTTTCTCCCTGAAGCTGTTCAGTGCGCAGACCGTTTCCTCTGTCATCACGCCTGCCTCCTCTGCTGGTCTTCGACAGCGGGGACTGATCTTAGCATCTTTAAACTTCCAGTGCCTCACCCAGGGCCTGGCACAAAGTGGGTATCCAGTGGGAGTTGGGTGAATGACTTTCCCACCCTCCTGAAACCCCAAAACACCTCTCTGCTAGTGCTCAGAATTCCTGTGGGCACACATCAGACCACGCACTGCAGGGTTTCTCAGGGCCTTTTTTAAAATTGGGGAGGATCCTGATCACCTTTCGCTTCTTCCATTTTGGATAATAAAACCCAATTCTGGAGGAAAAACACGTAGGAGCTGTAAACATTTTGTCTCTCAGTTAAAGGGGCAGTGAGGCATTTGGTTTCTGCCCCGGAAGGCCCTTGGCTCCCTGGTCCCAGCCTCTCTGAAGATGAAGCCAAGACCCTGAGTGCTCCCCCAGGGTGCCACGTGTGGCATCCCAGCACAGTCCTGCCGTGATGTCCACAGCCCCCCATTTTACAGATGAGGATACTGAGGCACAGGGAAGTTAAGTGACTTGCCAAGCTTATGCAGCTGGTAAATGGCATGGCCTGTATTTGAACCCAGATCCAACTCTTTCCAACTGTGTTTTAGTATCATTTGACTGGGGCGACCCTTGGAGATCACCGCAAAGCCAGGAGCAGGTGGGATCTCATGCTGCGAGGACCTCACTCTGCGAGGAACCTCAGATTCGCTGGCAGACCCACTGTCCCCATGACCCCTGCCCTCCTGGCCCCTTGCTCTCTCCTCAAGGCCTTAGCAGGCTCTGCTCTTCCTGCTTGCAATGAACTGCCTCCCAGAAAACTTCTCTCCTCCTTTGGTGCCCAACCCAGGCATCCTCTCCAGGCAGCCTTTCTGGACTCCCCCAGTGACTCCCAGCTCCACAGCCTGGTCTGCTGTGCTGTCTCTGCCTAAGCATGCGTCTTCCTCTCCCTCAATGCAGAGATCTCCTTGAGGGCAGAGAACAAATCACTCACCTCCGTGGCCACAGCAGGAGGCAGAGGAAGGGCTGGGTAAACGGCTGCTGACCCAGTACAGAAATACTTGAGGCTAGGAGGGAGACACCCGGCATCCCTGGCCAGCTCATTCCTAGGGGTGCTGGGGAGAGCCTGGGGTTTAAGGGAAGGATGGATTTCGGAGCGGAAATCCCTGCACTGCCACATTCTGTCTCAGACCATGGCTATCACCCTGCTAGCAGAGAGTGGAAGGAGGAAGCCAAGAGCAGCAGCCCTCAGGGCCCTGGAGGGCTTCAGTGTTTGTAAAAAGCTTGCCCTGGGTCCTGGGGGAGCATCCTCAATCCCATCCAGCCGCCTCTACACAGGGCAAGTTGTTGAGCCACTGGCCTCCTAATTTTCTCTCCCTCTTGCAGGAAGGGGCAGCCAAATCCTACCCCAGAGAGAACTGCAACTTCTGGCGAAGCCCAGGGATTACTCAGTGTGAAACCTGCTATCGGCAGCTGCCCCTGCCCCCAGGTGGCAGCGAAGGTCCTGCCAGGCTGATGGCACTGGCTGCACAGGCAGCCCCCATCGGCTGGTGGTTGAGCAAGCAGTGATGGCAGAGGCGCAGCCTGCCCAGAGGCACAGGCCCCCAAGTCTCTTGGGCCTAGCTCCCTGTCACTTGCTGGGCACACCCCTGAGGGCAGCAGGACAGGGCGAGCAACTCCCCACAGCAGGGGGCAGGGAAAGGCTGGGTACCTTTCGCAGTGCTCCTGAGAAGCTCCAGGGAAGATCTGCTCAGCTCTGGGTGGAGGGTGGACGTGAGCTGCCGGGGTCTCTGGGGAGCTGCGTGGCCTCTCTGTGCCAGGGCGGGTGAAGAAGAAGGGCCTCTGTCTCCACACGGGATTTCCCCTTCAGTCCCCAGACACCAAAAGGAAACTCCCCCACCACACGCTGCTCCAAAAATAGCTCCGGCTGCCACCTCCATGGCGAATGGAACTTGTCACAGCAGCCACAGAGCCCGCTGCTCACCAGGGACTGGAATCCAATGGCAGCGGCCGTGCAATGGTCTTGGAGCCAGCATGGCTTGGAACGTAATCAGAGTCCCCTGTGGGATCCGCCAGTGCTGCCCCTCAATGTTACCCACCAGGAAACTGAGGCAGGAGGGCAAGCGATAGCCCAGGGCCCTGAACACAGCAGTAGCAGCACAAGATTCCTTGGCGAAAGGATTCAGCCCTCCATGCTCTGCCAGCCGCCGGCCCTCACCTGCAACCAGGCGCCTGGAAGGCAGACACCAGATTGCAGCGGTCTGGGCTCTGAGAGGGACAGGGCCCTTTTCCAGCCCCTGTGCTCCACTCCACCCATCACCACTTGGGCCCAGCAAATGCTAAGATAACAATTGCTGCTGTCCCTTTAAAAGCTTAACCCTTTCTATTCTCTCCTTTGTAAGCTGGGCCGAAACTGTTGGTTGCCCATGAGAGACGAGAGCCCTGACAGGTGGCAGTCCTGGGTTCAAGTCCTGACTTTGCCGTGTGCCTGTGTTCTCATGGGTAGAACAGGGACAAGAATAGTATCCATGCCCGGCTGCTGGCAGGTTACGAGACACCACACGAGTCAAAAGTGCTTAGCACTGGGCCGGGCACACAACAGACACCCAATCAATTATTATCACATCCTTATTCAGGCCTGTGCTCTCCAAAACGAGGGAATAGGACTCCAAGTGCTCCTGCCTCCCCTTCCTTCCACACATCCCTCTAGCTGCCTTCTCCACGCAGGACCTGGGCTGATGGCTGGGGACCCCACGACGATTCAGACAAAGCTCCTGGTCTTATGGAGTCCATAGGTGAGAGGCCTGGAACCGACATCCACAAGCCAGAAAAGAGCATGACAGTGCCCTAGGAAAAGGACTGATGGCTCCTGCTTCTGCCTAGGCCAGGTCATGGGCAGCTTCTTACAACAAGGAGAGCCTGAGGGGGGCCAGAAGGACAGACAGGACGTGCGCAGAGCCGAAGGGAATTCCTGGCAGAGGACGCAGTGGGATCATGGGCTGGAAGTCTGGGTGTCGCGGGCCAGCCCTAGCCCTCAGTCCTTAAGGAGAGCTCTCCTCGGCCAGCACCTGCCTCCTCCTTCAGAACAAGAGCCCCCTCTACCCTGAGCAAAGCATCCCCGTGCTCCATCTGTAGCCCGACTGCCACTGGGACTGACAGAGGCATATGGCAGCTGAGGCCCCGGAGGACACACTGAGTGAAATCCTGGCACTGGGCTCGGCCACCTGCCGCGCACCTTCCTCGCTGGCTGGACCCGACTGCCAGGCATGTGCCAGGTGCCAGCCCCCTCGGCTGGGCCTAGGCCGGCCGTTCCCAGTCCCTGGTACATGCACCACGCCCCAAGGAAGCGGCCACAGACTCACGTCCTCACAGCCCTGCTAGTGGGTGACAGGCCAGACTGGGGCCTCCTGCGGGTCATCACCACAAGCTCCAGAACGATCTCCGTGTGGCGGAGCGGGGTTTGGTGCATCCAGGCGACAGCGTCGTCTACATCGAGTCCTGCCACCAACATAGTGTTCTGGGGCCACACCAGGCCACCCTCTGCACCTTCCTGCATTTGTTCTCACCAGGATCCTCGCTGAAGCTCAGAGGTGGGCCTGGAAGAACGTGGCCACCTTTGACTGCCCGTGAGTGACTTCGGCTCTGAGTCATGGTGTGTGTGGTACTGTGGCGCAGAACTCACATGGTCTGGACTCTCACAGGGCAGCACAGTGGGGAAACTGAGTCCTGTTTCTGGGCCTCAGTTTCCCCACGTACTATATGGGCAGGTAGTACTCCACGGTCTAGAGGATCCTTCTTGTGCCGATATTTTTTGTAAGGCTGACAGGGGATTTGTGACTCACTGGGGTGCTCCGAACCTGAGCTTGAGGATCACATGTCTAATCATGTGCTCATTTCTGGGCACGAGAAAACCAGATCTCCTGGGTCTGTTCTCTAGTCTTGGAAACTTCTTGAGCTTTCTAACCCCTGAACATCGCCCTCTCTATGCACAGTGAGCCACAGCCACACAGGGGCTTGGCTCAGACACCTCCTGGGCTCCCAGACACAAACCATGGAGGTGGTATGCATTTGGGGGGTGTCACATACAGATCACCCCCCAAGTGCCAGGTGCGAGGCCACATCCTTCAGGGCTATCAGCAGCTTGTGTGCTCACAAAGCAACCCTGTCAAGCAGACGGTGTGTCATTTGACAGATGAGGACACTGAGGTTCAGAGAGGTCATGTGACCTGCTGGAGGAGAGTCCCGGCTGGAGGGAGGCAGAGCTTGGACAGGAACGCAGGTCCGAGTCCTCGCCCGGACACCCTCTGCAGTGCACACAGAGGCTCCTGTCCTCAGTGAAGGAGCAAATGGGGCAGGGGAGGGCCAGATCAAAGTGGTCAGCTGTGTTGCAGAATCACAGAAGGGGCCACTGATTCCAACTTGGGACAGGCACTCCAGGGGCCTCGGGGAGGCAGTGCATCGGATTGGGACTGGCAGGCCAGGCAACGAGGTGGGGGGGGCGCTGCCTCCATGGTCATCTCTTTGCAGTCCCTCCTCTGTAAACTGGAGGCCGTGGCTTGTGGGGCTGTTGTGAGGCCCGAGTGAGGTATTCTACATGCAGATGAAACACCAGCCCAGGACTACCAGGGCCCAGGTAGACACAAGAGCTTAATCAGTGGGGCTCCTACTACTATTATGATTACTGTTGTCACAGACAATCAGCGCTCGTTCCACAGCAACATCTCTGCACCAGGTATTTCTGGCAACCCACTTTCTAGGGCAGCCCAGTCTTGTGGACAACCAGGCCCTTGGGCCTGTGGATGTGGCAGGAGGCGTCCAGGGCCTCTGGGGGATCCCTCTGTCAGGAGGAGAGAGGCCACACCAGCTCCTGCTTTGTCCTCCCAGACGCTGGGAAGTGATGGCAAAGCATTTCACAAAGTCACCGGGGCAATGAACCTGAGCAGTCCCCTCCCCCTGCTGTCTCAATAAAATAAATCTCGGCCCGCTGCTGGCGAGATACCCTATATATTTACATGACGCTCCTGCCTCATGATCACAGGGCGCGTGGTTCCAGCAGGCGGCATGTGGCAGGGATGACAGTGGTCCTAGGAGAGTCACTATTTTCCGGCGACTTTTATTGTCCATTATATCCTGGTGTTTACAGGGCTCTGCTCCGGGCCTGGCAGGAATATCACACACGGTGGGGCTGGGAGGCCTTAATATTCCCGTCGCAGTGTTACAGATCCATTCTTGGGTCTCATCTGCCTAAGTCTTCGCATGACACTGAGACCCCAGGAGCTCCAGGGCCTCTGGTGGCGAGGGCTGGGAGGCCTGGAGGCACAGCCATTCCCACCCAAGCCACCGGCTTAGTTCTGGTCTGCTGTTTCAGCCGGGGGCACACTCCTAACTCTGTGGCCTTTCCTGGGCACGCGAGGGGCTGTGCAGAGGGGTTGGGTACAAGGTGCGCTAAGCTGGAAAATACTGGCTCGCAGGAGCCACTTGTTAAATTTTCAGGGATTTTGTGAGACAGCTGACATCACGCTGGTTGCTTAAAATCAGCCACAATAGGAATATTTACATCATGGAAACTGGCAATGCTACAAATCAGGGGTTTACACAAATCCTCCTCGCCCTGGAGCTGTTTGTTAAACACTCACCAGCATATCCCAGGGAGGGGCGTGCCAGGGGCTATCTGGAAGGACACAGGGACTTAAGAGTCAGAGATGTGAGTCCTGACTTCCTCAACCACTTGCTGTGTGCCCTAAGGTAGGTTATTTTGCTTTCTGAGCCTTGGCTTCCTTATCTGTAAAACGGGCCATCCCTAAACTCCTGGGGTTATTTTGAGGACAACAGCACCTTATGGAAATTTCCTTGGGTAATGTTTGGGATGTAGTAGGTAGCTACTACCATTAATACTGTTATCATTAATGCCAGTATTAATATCAATAGTTAATGAATGATAACTATTATTCATTTATTCATCACTCACCAAGCACCTACTCTGTACCTGTCATGGGTGACGTGACAAGTTCTGCTGGGCAGTTCTTGATGGTCTGCAGAGGGATTTTGCCCACACCATCTCAGGGAGCCTCATGACAACCTTGAAAGGTGGGCAGAGCAGGCATGATGCCCATTTCTGGGAAGAGGGAATGGGGGCTCAGGGGTGGGCATGACTTGCCCAAGGCCTGTGCCAGGGGACAGCCAGGCGAGGCTTAGCCCCAGGTCCACCCCTCCTGCTGCAGGCCCACGGTGGCATCCATCTCTGATTTCCCAGGCCCATCCAGGCTGGCCCTTGATGGTGGCTGACTGACCCAAAAGTGAGCCCACAGAGGATAGGAGGACCCAGCAGCTGGGGGGAATCCAGGTCTAGGATCCTGAGTTCCAGTCTTGGCTACGTGGCCTTCCTGCTCCAGGTCTGTCTCCTCTGTGCCCTGGAATCCCCAACAAAAGCCCGAAAGGGCTACACTCCAGATGCTCTGGACCCTGATGCCCAAGAAGAAAGAGTCTGTCTCTAGGCTTCCTGGCTTGGCCAAGTGTCCCTTCTGTCCCCTATGGCCAGGGAGAACTCAGGTATATTGACATCTGCTGTGCCCCAGCTGGACTCCAGGTGAGTCAGAGCCTCTCGGGCAGGAAGGCAGAAGGGAGTGAGGCAGGGCAGGCCTGTCACGCACTGATGCTGGGCCTTGCCATCTTACCCTGCCAGGCAGGGCTCATGCACCCATTTCACAGATGAGAAAACCGAAGCTCAGAGAGGGGAAGTCCCTCCCCAAGTGTTAACAGACTGGATTCACACCCTGAGCTGGCAGCCTCCAGAGCTTGCGGCTAGGTTGCCCAGCAGAAGTCAGGAAGCTACCAAGCCCCTCAGGTCTGACACCTTGGGGCCCACAGATGGGACACTTCTGGCAATCAGGCCTCGGCCACTGGCTGAGGAACATTTCCATGAAACAGCAGAGAAAAGTGCAGGCAACTCTGATGACTCAAACAACCTTTGACATGAGGAGGTGGGTGGAAGCAGGCAGCATTTCTGGTGGGTTTCACTTCACTGCTTAGAAGAATGCGTCACTAGATTTTGTTTGATCAGCACTCACCCCGACCATCAACAGGGACCTGCATTCACCAGGGCACCTCCTGGCTGGCTTATCCCCGTAGTCATCACAGACTGGCAGGTGGGGCCGCCTTCCTGTCAACAGGGGACAGCTCCTCATTTCACGGACAGGGAGATGAAGGTTGGCGGGGGGGGTTAGTTCAGGGACACAGCAGGGACGTAAGTCTTCAAGCTCCTTTGTCAAGAGGTTAATATTTCTATTTGTGTGGACGAGAAAAGGGAGACCCTACAGAGCTTTAAAAGAAAGCTGGGGAAACAACTCACAGCTGAATAGCACTGCAGCGAGGCCCCCGGCCAGCCCAGAGAGGTTTCAGACATTCTGTGCAGTCTGAATTCTTGTGGGCTGCAGGGTCACGCGATTTCCTTTGCAAGAGGCAGGGTTGAAAAAGTCTGACTGAGGGGGAAAAAAGGGAGGAGGGAACTGTCCACGAGACTAGGAATCATGAGTTTCAGCCCTGGCTGCCCCAGTGGCTTGCTGATGAGTCCCTTGCCCTCTCTGGGCCTCAGTTTACCCTTATGTATTTACTATGTACCAACAATTGTTCTGTGTGCTTAAATGTTGTTAACATACTTAACCCTCAAAACAGCCCTGTGAGACAAGTCCACTGTTATCTCCATCTTGCAGAAGGGGGAAATTTGAGGCATAAGGTACGTTGCTCAGTATAGGTGGAGGAACTGGGATTTGAACCCAGGTCATGTGACTCCAGAATTCACTCTCCTGACCACTGTGTGGCACGGCCCTCCAGGGTGCAGCAGGCACTGGCTGCTGTCTAGTGTCCTTCCTGTTCTAATAGGCTTCACATCTGTGGCCTGGACGCCACGGAGCCAGCAAGCCTATGTTTGGAGATACTGAACCGCCCTCCTCAATCTCAGCTGCTGCTCCAGTCTGCTGCTTTTCCGTGAACTCCGATTTCTCCAGTTCACTCAGTAGCCTTTATAAACCGGAGCCCAGGAGACCCTCGGGAGGCTCCCCGGGTCATGGCAGCCATCGACCCACCTCTTTGAGCCTTGCTGAGAGCCTTGAGTCCAAGCAGGAATGGAGACCCTGCTCTGATGTCCGTTTTGGAGTTTTACACTCAGGTCAGCCTCTGGGACCGCAGGAGGGAGACTGCCATTCAGGCATCCAGGAAAGAGAGAAAAAAAGGTCTATTCATAGCCAGACAGAGCCCTCTGTGGAAACGATGCTACCGGCGCGACAAGCAACCAGCTGTGCAAGGGGTTCCCGAAAAGCCTGACCTTGGAGCATTCACGTGGAAGGTTCAAAGGCTTGGGTGGTCACCAGGCTTTTATACTACGCCTGGATGCTCAACCGTACAATTCCCAAGGGACTACAGTTCTGACCCAAAACCTGGGTTTGTCTTCCAAAACAAAATTCTTCAGACAACAGACATCTTTTGGCTTAAACAAACAGCCTGCCGGTCTCTGTTCCGCTCTCCTCTCTGGAGTAAGCAATACTCATGCAAAGAACAGCCACGAAATCACGGGCTCCCACTGCATGGCACAGACTATGCCATGCACTTGGGTCCACTGGCTCATCCCAAGAGGTGGGCATTACTACCTTCATCTTGCAGATGAGGAAACTGAGGCTAAAAGAGGTGCAAATTCACACAGCTGGGAGACAGCAGAGGTGGGGCTTGAAATCTGGTGCCAACCTGTATCGTGCAAAGTTGGGGATGAATCCCAGCAGAACCTGCTGTATACGTCATTATGAGGCACTCTCACCAGACACGGAAGTGCAGAGAAAGTTCTACGGGGCAGTGTATGTCAAGCCTTGGGCCCTGGACACATACATTCTTCCCCCACAGACCTGGGGAGAATTCCTGCTAGGGCGGAGGGGAGGGCAGGGCCCAAACCGCCATGCGGGCCAGCCCAACTGCAGTTAGGATAACTCCACAGAGGCTGCCTTAGTCCTGCCTTTTTAGACAGGAATCCATTAATTGGGAATTTTGTGTTGAACACCCACAAAATCCCCTGAGCTTCATTCATATTGTTGTGTCAGCATCGAATAATCATTAAACTTGCACGCCATCACTGCCACACTCCCTTCTATTCTGGGAGCAGTAAAGACCCCAAGTCCACTCAGCTGAGGTCTCGTGTCTCACCGGACACCTCAGAAAGACCCTTGAGAATCCATCAGGCCACATCCTGTATTTTAAAGATGAGGAAACCTAGGCACCGAGCAGAGCAATGATTCAATTATTTGCTCAGTCAACAAACACCTGCAGGGCACAGCACCTACCTTGTGCCAGGCAAGGGGGACCCATCTCAGTCCTCAGTGGGGGCTCTCTGTTTAGAGACTGGAGCCTCATACACCAAGAACTACAACCCACTGTGACTGCTGCTCTACACACCAGGGTGTGGAGACATAGGCTCGAGCAATCTACCCGGGGATGTGGGGGTGCTTCCTCAGAATAGGAAACAGCTCTGAGCAGAGGAACAGGGATAAGACACTCCAGGCAGAGGGCACAGCATGTGCAAAGGCCTGGAGGCCAGGCAAGTCCAGCACTCAGCTGTGCGCCAGAGGCCCAAATGGCAGTGGTGGCATCAGGTCTGCGGAGGGGAGGGGGACTCAGGAAGTGGCATCCACAGGTCACCTCGACTACCTGCACATGGCTGGTGCAGAGCCAGGGCCAGAACCTGACTCTCCAGGCTCCCGGACACTGTAGTCCTGCACGCCGCCCTGTTCCCATGGTACCAAGCCTGGGGATAATCTTACCAATGGGCCATGTGATGTATCAAAGCCCGAGATGCAGCTCAGTAGCATGTCTGGTCCACCCAGGGCGTCACACACACACCTGGCCTCCCCACCTCTGCCCCAGTCATCTCAGCTGTGTCCACAGGACGGGGGAAGGAAATGCCTACAGAACCTCTTCCTCAAAAGGCCATGCTGAGGCTCGATCTCAGGTTCCAAGCTCCAAGATACTCTCTTATTCGGTGATTCGTGCTAGGCACAGGAAGGGCTCATAAAAGGATTTCAAAATCTTGAACTCACCTCCTCGTCCTCAGTCCTTCTGAGATGGGCAGGGCTGGAACCGCTGTTCCCACTTCACAGGAGGGGAGAAGTGAGGCTCAGAGAAACTGTGGGACTCCTTGCTAAGGATCACTCAGCTGGGAGGTATCGGGGCGGAAATGTCTGACCACAGAGCCTTTGCCAAAACAGATAAGGGACCCTGGGGAACGGAGGTGCTAGATTCCCTCCTGCCCACCCCATGAGTTGTCCTTTACCCACAGAGCAGGGGGAGGCCACTGGTGGGTGCTGCCAAGAATGGCAGAGACCTGTCATTACCGGGAGGGGCCGCTCTCTGGCCCAAAGGAGCAAGGCCAGGGCTGGCAGCTTGTGCCAAGCCCTCAGAGGCTCTCAGCTGTCAGTTGTCCCGGCTGAGGCTGCTAAAGGACTCAATGCTGATGGTCTGTGTCAAAAAAAACCCCATCGTGCTGAAAACCAATCTACTCATCCACTCGTCTTTGGGGCCTGTATTAAAGCACATCAACAAGTCTAGAATTCAGGGAGTTGGGGGACCCCAGCTCATCCCTGAGTCTCTGAGTCAATTCACTGGGGTGATACAACCTGCCCCTGCGGCCCCAGCCTGGCCCTCCCTGGACCTGACTCCTGTGCGTATCTGCCTCCTCCCTGGGAATGTCACCACGCTTCCTGGATCCACCAGCCTGTCCTCCTCATCCCCCCCGTGTACTGGTTGAATAGTGTCTTCACAAAACTCGTGTCTACCTGGAACCTGAGAATGTGAGTGACCTTTGGAAGTAGGGTCTCTGCAGATGTAATCAAGTTAACGTGAGGTCACATGGGATTGGGGTGGGCCCTAACTCAATGACTAGTGTCTTGGTAGAAGAGGGAAATTGGACACAGACACACACAAGGAAGAACACCAAGTGACAACAGAGGCAGAGATTGGAGTGATGTGTCTACAAGCCAAGGAACTCCAAGGACTGCTGGCTTCTGGCCAAAGCTAGGAAGAGGCACGAAATAAATTTTCCCTCAGGGCCTCCAGCAGCAACCGATGCTGAGACAACTTGATTTCAGGCATCTGGCCTTCAGAGCTGGGAGAGAACGAATTTGTTGTTTTAAGCCATTCAGTTTGTGATCATTTGTATTAATAGCCCTGGCAAATATACCCCACCCCCATACCAGGGCAGAGTTGGGGGTCACAGGTGGCCATGACCTGACAGCTCTCAAGGCACTGGAGTCTCCCCTGGGCTCCGCTTGTGCCCTGGTGTGCAGAGGAAGCACATCGGTGGCTTCCAGTCCTGGGAATTTCATAGACCTGAAAAGCTTCTTCCACATTTTGAAGACAGACATAAGGTTGCCAATTTTTCCTGGCATGTAAAATAAAATTTCCATAGATTATCACCACCCTTCATAAAAGGCAAGAAACTTGACATAGAAAGTAGCTAATGCCAGGCTAGTCCTTTGTGTCCTTATTTTACCAGGGACTGGTGGGGACTTCATGCAGCCCCGGGCCTGGCCTGGGTCTGGGATTTGGGAACCAGCGAACTCCAGCCACTGTGCTTTGGTGACTTTTCTCAATCCTGGCTGAGAAGTGTGTCTGGCCTCCCCTACTCTCCTGTAAGTACAAAAAAGGGGTTTTTCTCCCTCTCAGAAACGTGACCAGTGTGTTCCAGTGAACCCGAGGATCATTCCAGTTAACTCCCTCTGGGGACGGGGCCATCTCCCAGCCCAAGGGAGGGGCCCCCAGGCCAGTCAATGAGGCAGTCCCCTGGTGAAGGGGAAAAGAAAATAAAATGAAAAGCAGGAGAGGGAGTGAGAAGCACTGACCCCTCTCATGGAAAAAGTAAACTGTGAAACTACGCACAATGGGCAGACATCACGGGCCGATGACTCCAGCTCCTTTCAGGGTCACCTCATAAACCCGCACCCAGCCAGAGTGAGGGGCCAGATGCCTGGCACTTGGGGAGGAACTTGGAAAACACGTGGCCCTGGCGGCCTGATGACCCAGTGGACGCCGGTCACCCACGGTTGGGGAACGTGCCCACATATGCCCCGTGATACCCAGTGCCAGGAGAGCAGTCCATGACCAACTGTCGCATGAGTGTGAGGAATGTCTCTTTTCCAGTAACTCGACATCTCCGAGGATGCTCTGGACGCTGGGAACATGCTCTCCTGCAGTTCTCGGGCCGGGACAATCTTGGCGTGGGCTGTGAGCCTCACTCTGATAAGACCCGACGCTGCTGCCTTCCAGGGCCGGACTCCATCTCCCCTCCCTCCCATTCTGCACGTCCAGGCTGGGGGCAGGGTGGGCCCCAGTTCTCAGGAAGCCAGGAAACACACTCTTTTCTGGGCTAAATGCCCAGATTCCTTGAGCAGTCACAGGACACACTTTTTCTGAGCCGATCCAAAGCCACAAGTTGGACTGGAAGTTTCCTTGGGCAATGTGAACCTGCAGGGACACGGACAGGCCCATCTGGACTTCCAGGCTCAAAGCCGGTCAGGGAGAGAGAGAGGCCCCTGCTGACCCTGGACAGGCAGGGGCTCCCATCCTGTTCTGGCGGTATGACTAAGGGACAGACTTGCCCTCTGTGGGCTTCAGTTTCCTTTTTGGGAAAACGAGGGTTAATTCATTCCACCATCATTTGTTAAGCATTTCTTGAGAGGCTCGTGGAGCCAGGCACTATCCGAGGGGCTAGGCACATGGGAGTGGACAAGACAGAGAAGGCCCTGACCTCTCAGAGGTTTTGGGCAGTCGGGGGTTAGACACAGACATGAGAGCAAACAGATACGGTTATTTCAGAGAGCAGTAAATGTTATGAGGGAAATGCAGCCCAGGCGTGGGTCAGGTGGTGCAAATAAAGGGACCTGACTTCACAGAGTCGGGCAGTTAGATCGGATCATGCAGCAAATTGCTTGGCACGTAAATCAGCACTCAGCAGCTTAAGCAGTTCTGTTGTTCTCCCATTGCACAGGTGGGCACTGAAGTCAGAAAAAAAAAGTTCCTGGTCCGCAGGTTACACCTGACAAAGCGTAGGGTAAGAATACTTTATGGAGATATGGGGACCTAGTTGGCTTGGGGTCTGATCTAGCCCTGTTTCCCAGAGGTCCCAGGGGGAGCCTCCTGCCCTGCCTTACCCCAGAGACTCTCTACTCTTTCTTGGCACGAAAGCTATGCCCCTGACAACATGCCCCAGGCTAGCCCACCAAAAGGGGTCAAAGCCACCATTCTCCCACCAATGGGGCTATTCCAGCAGGCAAATGTCCTCCACTTTTGCAATCCAAAAAACAGGAAGATGACCTACCTAAAATGAGATTGTGCGGGCAAAGTTCCCAGGCTGTGCCTGGCTAGTGCTGGGGCCCTCCCCAGCACTGAGGGGAGGGGTGCTCTACATGAAGGGAACTCTCGGGGGAGTGGGGAGTCAGACGCAGTGTGAAGACCAGCCGTGAAGCTCCTTCACTGGGTTTGTTAGCCAAGACCCTCAGCCTCTCTGAACCTCAGTCTCCCAGCTGTAAAACGGGTCTGGTGATGAGACCCCAGGTATATGAAGTCATCCAGCCAGTACTTGACACCAGTCTCTTCACCCTCATTCACCCATTCAACCTAAAAATATCCTGACTGCATCTCAAGTGGGTGCTAGGCCCAGTGGTAGGGTGGGGGGTGAAGGGGCATGGCTGAGGTCCTTATTGGTGAGCCTCACTGGTGACCCAGTGTCCTCCAGAATCGCCCTAATGCCACCTGACTCCGTGAGGGAGTAGCGGGGGCGCGGGGGCTCGCAGGCTAGCCTAGGGTCCCCTTCCTGAGCAACCTCGCCTCTGTGGAAAACGACACCCAGACAGAACCTGGGAACAGCCAGCTCATCCCTGAGGCACTGCCCACCCCAGCACACTGCCCCATACCAGATGTGGCCCTGTCAGCCCCCCTCACTGCAGAGGGCATTCCCAGTCACCTGGGGGAACCTATGACTTCAGCACAGCCCCCAACACACAACATGCCACAGACATATCCAGTTATGCGTCGCTTAACGGGCTGGATACATACTGAGAGACGCGTCCTTAGGCGACTTTGTCGTCACGCAAGCATCACAGAGCACACTTACACAAACTGAGATGGTGCCACCTCCTACGCACCCAGGCTACAAACCTGTACTACTGTCACTGTCCTCAGTCCCGCAGGCAGCTGTAATGCAATGTAAGTATTTGTGTACCTAAACCTCTCTAAACACGGAAAAGGAACTGAAAATACAGTACTACAATCTTACAGGAACCATGTCACCAAGGTGGTCTATCGCTGACCGAAAAGTCATTACACCGCGCATGACTGTATTAAAATTCGAAGCTGCTCGTTCTCACAGCTTCACCTCTGACTTCTCCGGACCAAAATAAATCAATTAATAAAGGGAGAATGGGAATTCAATCACGGTGACAACACAATCACTCCCCGGGAGGCACATGAGAACAGGCTCTTGCAGATTAATGAGGCAGCCTGGAATTCTGGGAAACAAATGTATTCCTCGGCAGACGGCGGGAACGGCCCGGCCCCGGCTGATGCACTCCCATTAACTCCAGCTTTTCTCATCCCCCGAATCAAAACAGCTTCTCTGACGGGGAAGAAAAAAATGCCATGTAGAAATCCAGATGTAGGAAAAACAACACATCCAAGACACTTTTTTCCCTTTCCCAAAGCAGCGCCACGAGCTTCACATGTTTTGTCATTTATTCTCACATCGTCCCCAGCAAGTCGGTAGGCATCAGCCTGGTTTTTCTAGAGAAAGCTGTCAGAGATGCTGAGGGTGCCCAGGTGAGGGGCCTCCAGCCTCAACACCCAGCTGGGAAGGGTGGGGGGTCGGGAGGAGAGCCAAGGGTTTTTTGGGGTGGAACTGTAGCCTCAGAAAGCTGAGAGGCTCTGGGAGTGTCCACAGCAGCCCCAACGCCAGGGCCTCCCCACCAGCCTCCCAGTCTCTCCCGGCCTTAATACCACCATTTTCCACACACGCCACCAGAAACACACTTCTAAAACCCCTATCTGACCACCTCTTCCCTCCCCGATCAACCTTCAGGGCTTCCAGATAGGGCTTCCTAAGCTTAGCTCCTAAGACCTCCTTACCTATCTGTCCCCAATCCCAGGTGACATCTGTCCTCCACCATGTTGGCTCCACAGAGCCCCTTGTAGTTTCCTGCTGTTTCCCACCTCCAGGCCTCTGCTCACGGGGGGTCAGGTGGTGCCCTCTCCACCTGGAGAACTCCTGTTTATCCTTGACTGTATCAGCTCAGGTGCCTCCAGGAGAGAGAGATCCGGGTTGGAATCCTTGCTGTGTGAACCAAGGAGAGTCCAAGGGCAAAGAGTACAGTGTTCCTCCATGACTCAATGATGAAGACACTGAGACTGGGGCCCCATCCCACCCCCACCCCAGTCGCCCATCAGGAAACCACTCCTGAGACCCTGGAGCAGGTTAAGCCACAGGGGAATGTTCTAACCTGCAGCCCTGACTTCTTTGCTTCCTGACTCAGGAGAGGAGCCCAGACCTCCAACACCAGACCCCTGGGCCTGCTCTAGGTCACGCCCTCCCCGCAGGAGGCAGACTCTCCCCCATCCCCCTGCTGTGCCAGCCACCCACCCCCCCAGCCTCCACTGTCCACACCCTGCTCAAAACCCTTCCGAATGCCCACCTCCCACAGACCAAACGCAACTCTCTGTCCTTAAAAGAATCACCTGTAGCAAGCATGATGGGCTTGTGAGTGACGATATTTCTGCCACGCCGAGCAGGTTCCATCTGTCCGGCTGACCTATTCGCCTCCAAAAGAGGCTTGGGCTTTGGACATGGAATCTAAGTCTCCACATCTCAGCTTTCCCCGTGGACACAAGGCCTGAGGAACAAACAGGGAGAGCGCTGCTCCCACCCCCTCATTCCTGTCACCGAGGCTTTTGCTGGGCAGAGCCCTGAGCTGGGCATTGGGACCACAGAGGAAAGTGGGCCTGTCCCAGATCTGGAGGGGCTCCCAGTCCAGGGGCCTGACCCGCCAGAAGGCCTCACGGGGCGGGGGCCATGCCGGGGAGAGAGCAGGGGGGAATTCTCCTACAGTGAATAGTCTTGCTTCAGGACCCCTGCTCAGAGGGGACTCCAAGCAGGGGGGCCCTAAGCAAATGTCCTGAGGTCAGAAGAGACTCCCCAGAGGTAGTGATGTTTGAGAAGCGACAAGAAAAGCATACAGGCCCAGAAAGCCTGCAGCTCAGCCCAGCAGAGGGCAGGTGCCAGCAGCAGGTTGAGGGGAGGCACCTGGAGCTGATATTTCTGAATGCCAACCCTGTTACCTGTGGGTTAGGGGCTCCACAACCATGATCGACTCAGTCACCCCTCACCATATTCCTATGGGAGAAGAATGACCTTCCTTTCAAAGATGAGGAAACCAAGGCTCAGAGAGGTGAAATTATTTACTTAACATCACCCAGCAATTAGTGGCATGAAAAGGAAGGCCCTGTTTTCAATATGTGGGCACCTAGATCACATCTCCAGAAGTCTAAAAATGTTTTTAGTCAGGCATGGTGGCTCACGCTTGTAATCCTAGCACTCTGGGAGGCCGAGGCGGGAGGATCACTTGAGCTCAGGAGTCCGAGACCAGCCTAAGCAAGAGTGAGACCCCCATCTCTACTATAAATAGAAAAAATTAGCCAGGCATGGCGGCGCATGCCTGTAGTCCCAGCTACTCGGGAGGCTGAGGCAGGAGGATCACTTGAGCCCAGGAGTTTGAGGTTGCTGTGAGCTAGGCTCATGCCACGGCACTCTAGCCAGGGCAACAGAGTGAGACTCTGTATCAAAAAAGAAAAAAAATGTTTTTAGAAACATTCACTGTAGAAGAATTCCAACTGGCAGCTCTTTCGGGCTCTGGAGCCTTCATCAGCCCTTTCTTCTAGTATCTGTGGAATTCCCACTGTGTGCCGGGCACATAGTCCTCCCCTCCAGGAGTTTACAGTGTGGGGAAGCACACAATTAACTAATAATGAGAACAAAGTAGGGCAGGTGCCCCTGGGGTCGTGCTTAGGTTGAGAAATGTACTAACTTAGCTCTAGCTAAGTTACCCAGCTCCTCATTCTGTGCACTGAGCAGGCATTGCTAATAAATTCCACAGTCTCCAAAGCCTTCTCAATATGGCATCTCAGGCAGCCACTACCAATCGATCAGAGTTGGCATTGGAGATGACCAGTATTGCCAGTCCTGCTTCAAATGGGACACAGGATAGAAGGCAGAATGAGTCAAGAAAGTCAGCTCCCCACATCCCTCCTTCATTGTCGGGGCCCTGGACTCCTGAAATTCCACTGGATGTCCAGATGGAATATCTGCTGTTCTGCATTGCCGTTGATTGGTATTCTCGTATAACAGCAAAGACCCGCGGAAGTTAGCTCACTTTCACATGGAATCAGGGCGAAGGCAGGGCAGGCTGGTGACAGGCATCTGGACTGTGAGTCCTTATTCTGCTCTTTCCTGGAGCCTCGAGGAGGGGCACTGCTGGTACCCCAGGAAAATGGACACATGGAGATTCAGACCCCAGAGCTACTGCCTATGAGCTGTGAGACACACAGCAAGTTCTAGACTCCCTGGGCTTCTGCTGTCTCATCTAAAAATGGGGTCAAAGAGACTCACTCTCCAAGATGTACCCAAAGCGGCCAGCACAGTGCTGGGCATATGTGAGCACTCCGTAAATGCCGGGTACCCTCCTTCCCATCCTCTGAACTCAAGGAGCTCTTTGGTGCACAGGTGACAAGCCCCACTCACATCTGTCACTGGGGGGCCATCACATGCCCTGTCATGGTGAAGCTCACAAGGGATGTGAGCAGGAAGTGGGACTGGACCGGCCCTGCAGCCCCTTTCCTCCAAGGCCAAGGATCTTGAACACCCAAGGAAGCATCCATTTGTAAGAGTTTTCTCTGTCTCATTTTTTTCCTTCCCTTCCTCTCTAAGCAAAACTGCCTAGCGGCCAATCCTGCCTCTGTCCCCAAGGCAATTCCAAAGGGCCCATCTCGTCTTGCAGAAGTGATGGCGGTAATTCCATTAATGGGAGGCAAGATGAATGGTACCCTGTGCCCAAAGTGTATGAGGCAAGACGGAGTGGGGGGGCCCTGGGGGGAGAGGAAAGTGTTGCTGGAATTCACCCTCCTTTGGGGCCTTATTAGGTCTTGAAAGAGCCGCCGCACTCGCTAAAACCTGCTTTTGCCAGCAGAAGCCTCGTTTTACAAATATAAAACAACAAAAAAACCCGTAAATGGGAAGAAAGCCCTGAAGATTACGCTCCCCTGCTGCAGCGAGCGTGAGCTGCCACTCAGAGCGGAAGTCTTTAGCCTCCTCAACTCCTGCTTTAAATAAATGGGCCTAAATGCCAGCTCACCATTTTGTGAATACAGAGCACGGCTGTTTCTCTGCCGTTTAAGAACTGCTTGCCAACGGTGGAATGGGACAGCTTTGGAACCATTTTCTTTTAAAAGGCTTGTCTGTTCCAGATGCCATAAAACCCATCGCCCTGGCTTTCAGATCCAGCAGGGTCGACAGGGGTCCCTCCCCAATCACAGACACACATCCTGATCGCACCATCATTTCTTCAGTCTTCTCCCACCCTGAGAATCGGTGGCGTTTTGAAAGCCATTTCTCTGTGGAATGGTGTCCATGTCCATGATTACTTAAAGGGCACACACCCCTTCAGGGTCAAGCTGCTAAAACGTTCTTTAGGACTCAGTTTGTCCAACCGCAGAATTAGGGTGGAGGCCAAAGCTGGTCCAGAGACAGCAGGGTTGACAGCAGACAGAACAAGTGACGTGGGGTCAGGAGGCCACCTGGGGCTGTGTGATCTCGGAAAGCTTCAGCTTCCTCATCCCTAAACGTGAAGCTCACTCCATCCACCTCACAACCCTGGAGCAAGGAGTAAATGTGATCCTGGCTCATGTGGAAATGCTCACTTTTCAGGCCAATTTGAGCACCACTGTCTCCACTCTTCTCCACAGAACCCTCCCGCATCACCTAGCACGGCCTAGACACACAGTAGGTGTTCACCAAGCATCTGCTTCTTTGAGTAGAACCCGTGGCTTTTTTGCTGCCTGGAACAACAGAAGCATTCATTCACACTGGAGCACAGTGGTTTTGAGAATGTGCTCTGGGGGCCGAAGGCCTTGATTCAAATCCTGGCTTGGACGCGGTCACACTGTGTGCTTCTGAGCAAACAACTCAGCCCCACTCAGCCTCCCTTTTCTATCTGTAAAATAGAACCAAGAGGACCTACCCTGCAAGGTCACCAAAAGGAGTCAGTTTGCCAAGGGGTGGCCAGGTTGGGCCCCATGACCAGCAGCTGTTGGAGGGAGCAGGTGTGAGACTTGGGAGAGCCTGAGGAAAGCTCCACATTCCAGCTGGGAAAACCATTTCTCAAAGACACTTTGAGGCAAAGCAAAGCCCAACAAGGCCCTCCTGGGGCCCCTGGGAGAGCTGAGACCTTACACAGAAGGCAGGATGCTAAATCCTCAGGGACTGCCCTTCAAGGGAAGAAAGAGATGGCAGGAGGGCCAATCCACCGTCCAACCCACCCAAACGGACGAAGCTGCCCCAGCTTTCTCTCCCTAGTGCTCCCCGGCCAGGAACCGTGTACTTGTTTCTTCTTTATCAACCAGAATGCCAACACCGCGAGAGTGGGGACTTTGTTCCTTTGGCTCATTCCTCTGTCTCAGCACAGTGCCTGGCTCTGCTGGGTGAATGAATGACCAAACGAAAGGAGGAAGAGATAAATTCCTTGGGAGGGGCGGCTCTGCGCTGAGTGACCTCCAATGTGACCCAGCGTGGGGAGGTGCTCCTGAGCATCACAGGTGCCACCAAGCCTGGCCCTTACCCCACACCGTGTCATTTTCACCAAGACAATCAACTGTTGACTACCTGTTCTGGGCCTGGCATGGAACCGAGGACTGTACAGCTTACCCCACCAGGTTGTGAAAACTCCCCCAGAGACAGGAACTGATATTACTCTTTGCTTTACAAAGGAAAACACTGAGGCTCACGTGGGAGACGACAAGCCCAGGTGAGCAAAAGGTGGTGAGAGGTGTGAACTGCACCCAGCTGCCAGCTGCCAGCCTCTCTAGCATAAGAATGACCACAGGGTTGGCCGTGTCTTGCAGGGGAAAAGCTGGAGCTGTGGCCCTGAGATCCTGAGATCTGCTCCCTGCCAAGGATGAGAGTGACTGCTCAGAGCCAGGAGCCCACAGGCAGCAGCGCTGAGGTCTGGCTCCTGTACCACCCGCACACACATGCAGCAGACAGTGGGAACAGGAGCCCCAACCATCCAGTGTGCCTGGGATTGTACAAAGTGCACTGGCTTTGGAGTCAGCCAGGCCTGGGTTCAAATCTCAATATCTAAACTGTGTGGCTTATTTCTTTCTCGGAGCCTCAGTCATCCTCATGGGGAAAATGGGGTCAGCCCAAAGTTGTCCCGAGGATTATGAAGGCAATGCAAATAAAGCACTTGGCCGGGTCTCTGGTGCACGGTAGGTACTAAGCAAGCGCTCCTCACCTGAGCCTCACTCTGTGTCTTCCAGAGTAGCCAGACATCCACTCCCCGTGGCCGCTGGGCCCCCAATTTCAGGGCAGGGAACAGCGTGGGTGGCTGGTGGAATCTGAGTTCCCTGTCCTCTCAGGGGCACCACCTGCTTGGCACCATTCCCGAGAAAGGTCAGCAACCTCGTCATTTGATTTCTGATGCTTGTCACCCAAGGACAGGAAATCAGAGAGATGGGTTTGTTAATGCAATAATATCTAGCAATGATGTGAGGGATTAGATCAGAGAGGGCCATGTCCTCAGTGTGTCCTTGGCATCAAAGGCCCATGATGAGGAGGGAGACCCACCACCTGGCCGACTGACTGTGGTCACCTCCCGCGCCGGTGGTCTGCACACAGTGCTCAATAGCAGAACTTTGCCTTCAAGTCAGATCTGGCCTAACCCCGTGTGGGAAACTGACAAAGCGCTCTTGCTCCGTAAGAAATGTGTGTGGGGGTGAGAGGAGGCTATGGCCCCTCCCATCAGGGCCGGCCTATGTCCGAGTGACCTAGCCCTGCCCTCAGACGGGAGCCCCAGGCATGCGGTTTCACGTATTGGGTTCACTGTCTTGAAATTCTTTGTGTTATCTCTGAATCTCTATTTTTTGAGTAAAGTCTGGTGGAACAATGGAGCATGTGCTGGTGGCACAGAGCCTCGGCTCTCGTATGGTCTTGCCTCCCAGGACAGGTACTCAGGTGCCCGCTCCCCAACCCACCAACCTCTGCCACTTGCTACCTGTGGCACAGGCCCAGGTACAGGCATGGGGAGACTCGGGGTCAGATGCATCTGCATATGGAGTCACAGGATAGGGCCCCTGGCACCTGTGAGGGTCTGCATTTGCCCTGAGAGTGTCCAAGGGAGCATGGCATTCCATAAGAAATAAAAAACATCATGAGAGATGGAGAGAGAAACTGCAAAGTAAAGAAAAACACTTTCTGTTTTTTCCTGCTTTTTGAACAAGGAAACCTGCATTTTCATTTTGCACTGGGCCCCACAAATTACATATCTGGCCCTGCTTTCCATTTCCATGACCCTCTGACACACCCCCTCCCACTCTGGTGACCTGGGGACACCCCTAGGCCTCTGCAGAACCGAAAGACATCATTGGGTCTGAGATTGTCGCTTCCTGAGATGCTTTTCAGACACTCAGCCCATGCCCTATGAGTCTCGTTTGTTGAACTTCTATGGTTGGCTGTTTATTGCTGTCTTGTGTGCCAGGCTGATTCTGGGTGCAGAGGATGTGCCCATCAACCTATCGAGGCCTCTACCCTGGAGGCAGGCAGGACTGATGGTTGCAGACTTGGGGATGGAGTGCTCAGTGGCACGTCCAACAGATAGCATCAGGGAGGGCGTGGAAGAAACAGCCACTCTGGCTGGCACATTCAGGGTGGCCCCCAAAAGTAGGGATGCTAGTGTTGGCTCTGGGAGACTCATCTGTACAGCAAGGACACCCCGACTTAACTCACTGGGCTGTTGGAGACTGAATGGGCTATTACTCGATGTCTTCCAGGGCACTGCAGGCAGAGGGTGAGGCCAAGGCAAAGGTTCAGGGGACACAGGACACTTGTACAGGGGACAGTCTGCAGTGAACTCTCTTAACGACTACAAAACCAATAATGAAAAGAAAGGCAGAGGGGCAGGAACTGTCATCTCCTGAGCACCCACCATGTGCCAGGGACCAGGCTATGGGGGCTCTTCCACACTGCTCACCGCCCTCTTGGGTTAGGTATTTGTTCCTTGTGCCTTCAATTCCCACCTGATGTTTACAGACATCGCCTTCCTTTCCTGTGATCTAGAAAGTTCAGTTAGTACCAAGCAAGGGGTCACCCAGGAAGGTGATATGATCCATCACCAATAAAGCAGAATACCACAGAATCAGGTCAAACTGGGTTTGATCCTGGGCCACTCACTAGCTGTGGGGTCTGACTTGCCCTAGGCCTTAGTTTCCCAACTGTAACTTGGGGTTAGTAAGAGCCCCCTCCTCTCTGGGGTGCTGTGATGATTCACTGAAATGATGTCAGTGAAGGGTATGGCACACAGCAAGTGCTCAATAAATGTCAGCCATGGTTTTTGTCCTAAAACCCCAAAACATCAAATCAGAAACCCAAGCATCGCCCGACACTTCTTGGGATCATGAGAATCGGCTCCCTCCTTTCTAGCATCTGCCACGACTCTGCTCCGAGACGCCTCTCTCCCCCATTGTCATGTCGCATCGGTCCATAAATATTTAAACAACATGTCATCAGATTATTATAACATATGATCTATAGCACTGATGTGCTGCAGTTCTGTGCATTTGGGCTTCGTTTTCAGAATATCGAGACATAAAATATTTATGTATTTAGCCAACCACGAGATCTCACATTCTGTCTCAAAATGCTGGGTGGTGGCAAGACGCTGAACTGAGACACAACGTGTGAAGGGGATGCCTTGTTCTCACATCGGTTCCTGAGGCATCTGGATTATTTCTTGTTCATTCTGGGGATATCATCATGTGGCCTGTAAATGGTGGCTGACTGGGTTGACCACAGCAAGCAGAGGGCCAGAACCAAAAGATCCCATCAGAACACTGCACGAGTTCAAACCACTAGGGCCCATGTCATTTTCATTTCTGCATCCCCATGAGTCTGCGCATAGTAGGTGTTCAGTAAATGTCCACTGGGAAATGAATGTACTCACCTGCAGCCTGCAGCACTACCCAAGAGGCTGGCACACAGTAGGGACCCAGTAATATTTGTTCTGTTTCATCCTATCTCCAGTACCTAGCACCAGGCCAGGGACAGAGTAGGACCCACGAACATTGCTGGATGAATGGCAATTGAAGGAATAAACGTGTGACCAGATAAACCACTTAATTAGCTAATAAATTAATGAGGGATAATGATTCCCTATCTGCTGGTCCGAATTATACTGTGCAAGACCTTCTTCCTGAGAAATAAAAGCTCTCCAGTAACCTGTACTGGGTAGGAAAGGGGGTTTTTCTGGGTAATTAAATATCTCAATTGCTAACATTAGCACATCGCAGGGACCATATGTCCTGAAATTGTCAAGACTGTGCAATTTCAAAGATGCCACTCCATAAGCCATTCGAGCATCCAGGGACTTCTCACACACCAAACGGTATCTTCCAAACTGTCTGTCCTGTCCCCAAATGGCACTGGAATACTTGTACAGACCACTGTCCTTTGGGGAGTTTGGAAGGCTGGGTGATGACATGCCTCAACTACCCACGATCAATGTGGGATACCAGAAAAGTATGTGTAGATGAAAGGTGGGAGCTTGGAGTGTCAGTATTTTCTTTGCATGTTTCCCAGGAAGATGGGGCAGGGATCTCATCTGATTCCTGTGTATTTCCCTGGGGGCCCACACAGGGCTGTGGTGCTAAGCTGCCCCTGGGTGAACGGCACTGTGATACCTGGGCATGAGTCTTACTCATTTTGGTCATCGCAGTGCCCAGTCCTGGGGCAGCATGGCACCCACAGTGCGTCCCACCCCTACAGAAAACCCCATAGTGTTTCCTGAATGCCATGTTGTCACCATCAGACTGGCTCCCAGAGCAGACTGCTCCCACACTTGCCCCAGCCTCTGCACAGACAAAAATCCGGTCCTCATTTCCTCTTGGGCTAGCTGAGGAGGCTGGCATTTAAAACAAACACAAAAGGCCACCAAGATTCCTGAGGGAGACGAACAAAGGAAATGCACACACACTGACTCAGTCAAGTACGCTGAGTCCACACTTGAGGTCCTGGTGTGGCAGAATCCAGCTGGACTCAACTGGACCGGCCAAACCCATGGGGTGGGCTCCCTGGTTCTTGCTCCCTGTCTGCCATGTGGTGTCCAGTGATCCCACCGAGGCCACACCAGCTAAAGAATCTTTCTTCTTTCAATGCCGGATTCCCCACATTCTGGGCTGGGATGGAATCTGGGGTCCTGCTCATTTGCCAAACAGCAGTGTCTGTCCTCGGAGGTGGCTTGTTTAGCCCCTTCCCAAATCAACCACTAAAAGATATGCCCTGTAAAACAAAACAAGTGTGCTTGACAGAAAACGCGGCTTTAAGACACAGTACCCAGCCAGTCCAACCCAAAGCCCTCCTACACAGACATTTAGGAGCCGCCTCTGCAGAGAAGGGGCACAGGAAGGAGACCCCATAACTCTGGGAGGCACAGCCCTCTAGGCTTAGGTTCCTCCTAGCTGGATGAGCCCCTTCTCTAAGGAACCTCTTCTCCCCACGAAAGGGTCAGTTGGTACAACTCAACCCTTTGCTGCCCACTTGGGGAGTGAGAAGACGCCCTTGCAGAGAGCCATGTTTGAAAACAGATTCATTAATTCCATGTAAACATGTGCCAAGGATCCTGCCATTTGCCCACTTAAAATTTTGCATTCATGCAATAACTACTATTTGAGCTCCTACTACGTGCCAGGCACAGTGTTGGACACAGAGGATGCATTTGCGGCCACAGACCAAGTCTTACCCTCCTGGAGCTTATGTTCAGTCTTGGAGGCAGACAACAAACATGTGATGACAAGACAAACACTCCACAGCCCTAGCACAGAACCTTGGTGCACACTGTTCCTCCCAGCTGCCTGAGAGGCCCTTGCCCACGCGTGAGCCTGGCCACCAGCTCAAAGCCATATCGTGGGCACTTATGGAGGGCAGTCCCCCATGCTGCGGGCATCCTTACAGCTAACATGCTGATCGTGATCAGGCGCCATGTATCCTGGACTCTCCGGGTCTCTGCTTCCTTACCTATTACATGGGCATAACAGTCCCCACGGCACAGAGTCCCTGGTAGGATGAAGTGAGTTCACCCATGTGAAAACGTTAGACCAGCGTGACGTACAGCAAGCGCCTGGCGCAGACGGTCTACTGAGGGAAGCAAAGGCTGAGAAAGCAGGATCAAGTTCCTGGCTTCACGCTGCAGCCCAGGACCCAGCCCCAGCCTCGCCTGCCCCTGGCCCTGGGATCCCTCTGCCCTTCACCCCAGTCCTCTCAGGCCTCTGGCAAACCTCACATCTCTTAATTCCCCAGGGAGTGAGTCCCCGAAGATGCCTCATGTGCTGCAAGCCATTCACAAACACCTGTGAGGGGGTCCTGGCACAGCCTCTGCCCCCAGCAGCTGGTGAGAGGCCAGGGGTGGGGCTGCTGGAGGGTCTCTGTGCCAGCTCCCAGAGCTTTGGGATGGATTTCTTCAATGAATGACAGAATGGCTATGCCACGTCCTGGCCAGCAAGGCATCTCCAGTTTACAGAACACCGTCCACTCGGCCCACACGACGGCGGCTGGTTTGTGCTTTTGCATCAACCTTTTCACCCACAGCCTGGGCCCAGGTGTCAGAGCCAGAGCCTTGGACCGAAAGCTGGAACAGTGATCTGATGTAGGTCACAGACCAGCTCAGACTGCATGGGAGCCCTTAGGCTGGTCGTGGTCTCTCTCAGGGGCTCGGCGTCCCCATCTGTAAAATGAGAGGCTTTCGTGCTTTTCTTTTTTCAAGAAACAGCAGAACCTTTTTTCTGTTTAAAAACACCTTTTTCATATAACTTAAAAATTAACCATTTTAAAGCAAACAGTTCAATGGTATTTACTACAGTCAAAGTGTTTTGTAACCACCACCTTTATCTAGGTCCAAAACGTTTTCATCACCCAAAAGGAAACCCGTACCCACGAAGCAGTTGCTTCCCATTCTCCCCTCCCCTGAGGCCCTGGTAACCACCCATCTGCTTTCTGTCTCTATGGATTTATGGCCTGGACGTTTCCTAGAAGAACCTTTTCTTACAGTGACTGCTATGCAAAACCTCCTTACCTAAAGCTGGTAACAGGAAGGCAGGCTAGGTTTGCCTTCCCCCTCCCTAAATTCACCTTCCTCATCCTCAGTGGCCTTTCAGGAAAGGCTCTGATTCCAGGCCCCTTTCTCTTCAAAATTCTAATCCTAAGGTTGAGTTTCTAAGGCAAATCACCCTAACTCATGCCTGACAATCAAGGGCCTGGTGGCTGTTGTTGTTGGCCCATTTTCCAGATGAGAAAGTAGAGGCTGGGCCCACATGACACCCTCCTCTCTCAAGGTGACTGTGCTGAGGAGTGGACTTCCAGACCCGGTGATGCCCTCCCCTCACCACACATACCATGGGGGTCTCAGTGTGAAGGCCTGGCAAATTCCCACAGAAGCCACCCAGGGAGTGGGGCCACTTGTGGAGGACAAGGAGCTCTCCTTCCCCTCGGGGGAAGCCAGCCAGTCTGAGGGAACCCCAGATGGCTCAGAAGGGTGCACAGTGCAGGGACTCCCTCAGGCCTTGCTGTGTGACCCGTCAGTGAGGACTCCATGCGGGGAGAAGACCAGCTTATGACAGCCTCTTCCGTCAGTACAGACCTCTGCTGAGGCGATGCTGTGTAAATAATTAACAAAACATCTGCCTTGCTTCATAACACACCATGGTTGACACGGCTCTTGGGCCTTCGGAGACTCTCCAACTCCACACCAAAAACTAACAAGGCTCGCTGTCCTCGCTTTGTGGGGTGTCGGTGGGGAAGGCAGAGACGGAGTTGCAAACATTTTCCTGAGGCACCTCAGGGTAACCCTGGCATTTAAATCCTGCCTCTTTCCAAAGTGCCACTGTCTCTTTCCCGTTGATTTGGGGGGCATGATCAAACAAAGGTGCTTCAGTGGTACCTGGAAGGGGTCCCTGGTACCCCCTTTCAGCCTTGCGTAGGCACTGAAAACATTTCAGGCAAAGGGCCAGCCCTCCCGCTGTGTGGCCCTGGGCAGGTCCTTGGTAACTGAATACTTTGCATCTCTGATGAAATCCCGGAGAAGGGCGTCAAGCACATACGAGGTGCTGCGCGTGTGCTGAGCACCTTATATGCAGTACTGCACTTAGTTCTTATGAGATCATAATATTGCCCCTGCTTTCCAGATGACGAAACGGAGGCTCCGTGGAGATCGCCTTGTTCAGGAGGGGCAGGTCTGGGACTTGAGCCTCACTCCATTTGGTGCCCAAGCTCAAATTCTTAATATGATTGTGGGGGAATGCCTTCCCCTCTCTGGGCCTCAGGCTCCATTCTGTGAAATGGGGTAGATGGTGAGAGTCCTTCCAACCCCAGGAGTCCACAATAAATAAGCCCACAGCCAGGCTCAACTCTGGTGTGCCGTGCAGTGCCCTGTAGATTGTGAGCCACCGAATTCCCCGTGGGCAGCCTGGACTCATCAGAGCTGAAGGTCATTTGTAAAGTAACCCCATGTCTTTGCAGGTGTCTTTTCCCAACAATCCCAAGTCTCAAAGATTTTAAGAATAAGGAGCAAGAGAGGACAGACTTTAGAGAAAGGGGCTGTGAACTGAGTCCAACTCTGCCACTCACCTGCAGTAGAATGTGTCTGAGGGACTAACCCCTCTAGCCTCGGCCACAACTCCGGGACATGGGAAAGTTCTCCTTAAAGGGATCTCTGTACCAACCCTGCCCCCCAACCTAATTCTGAAGTGTGAGGGTTAAACAATTCAGGGAAAATGCAGGCACTGCAGACTCCCAGTGGCAACTTCCCTCCCCCTCCCCCCGTCGGAATTCCTTCACACTCTATGGAATTCCTACATAAAGCCCCCTTTTTCTTTCCTATGAGGTCACCATCACGCAGATGTCTAAGAGAAAGAAAGAACTGCTCCATGAGAATCAAGGCCATTGGAACTGAATGCATTTCAGATCCTGGCCACCCGTCTCTCAATTCCCATCGCTCCTGTCACTGGCCCAGCCACAGATATCCGCCACAGTGGCGGTGGCCAGTCAGTTTTTGCAGGGTGCTGTGATCCTGCCCTTGGAGGAAGCCAGGAGGCCTGGCTAGAAGACCCATACCTTTGCCACCAGACCACCCGAGAAGTGGCCTGTGGAAAAATCCAGAATTGGAGACAACAGTGAAGCCCGTGTATGTCGGTCTGTTTCCACACAAGCAAGTCCTGTTAGAGGGACAGATGTCAAAATGCTAGATCACACTCCAAGTTCAAGTTCCCAAAGCTAACGTCACAGGAAATTACACCACCAACTGACCTGCCCCTAAGTCGGCTCCTCTGTCTGGAAGTTGAGTCTGAGAAGGCCATTGGCTTAGTTTAGGTTTGGCCGAAGGAAGGGATTGTGTATATACGATCCAACTCAGTCAGCAAGGGGTGAAGTTGGCTGGCCTGATTTTTTCTTTTTCAACTAATATTTTCCCAAAAGCTATCTTGCCATTACCCAAGAGTCAGAAATGAGAAGACATCCAAATACCAAAAAGCCACTGAGGCCCTCAACAGTCTGCTTCTGATCTGCAGACAAGCCTGGCCATCCACTGCCTGCTCGTTTACGGCAATTTCACAGACACCCAGGGGGTGCCCAGACCGCCCCCCCCCACTCCCCGAATTCCAGGAGCACCGTCGCTCCCCAGAGCTCTGTGTTCCTAGGTGACGGCCAAGGAAAGTAAGTTCCGTGGCATGTGCACACCACTTCCTAAAAATGATGTCAGCAAAAAAAAAAAAAAAAAAAAAAAGATAAAAACGTGGAAACGAGGACTATTTTTACCTCCCCAAATCACAGGCCAGACGGGAGAGAAATCCATCAATGCCAGAAATGTGGCTGAGCCTTCACACAAGATCTATTATTTCACACCTTAAATTAACGCATCTCAAAGCAATTTGCAAATGTTCATCAATTTGCAGAACATACATGGAAGGGGGAGAAATACCTTTTTCTTTCAACACCAAAGGACACTTTCAGGGGACACAACATAGCCCAAACCACACAGATCCTCAAACGCACGTTCCTTTTAAGCACAGTGTAGTAGAAACCTTGATAGAAATGGAAATGGACAAGGAAAAGAGACAGGCATGGGACTTAAATGACAAGTGACACGAAGCCGATGTAGAAATGATGTCAGATATTCAGAACTGAGAGTCAGACCTATGGAGGTGACTCCCCATCGTCAGGGGTCAGAACGCTGGGATCTGGAGGTGCCAACCTGTATTTAATCCTGGATGATTCACCAGGATCCTCCACTCTGCACCTTCTTACTCCCTCACTTGCTCTAACCCGAGAAGAGGAAGGAAGTATTCTTCTCCTTTTGACAATTGTTTTGACACTTTCCTTATGAAAAGTATCTGTGGCACTTGGAAACAAAAGAAAAAATGTGAGTTGCTGCCCTTTCTCTCTGGTAGCTCTGGACCCCGGCATTGGTAATCAGCTCCAGAGGTGCACGCATGGACAGGGAGAGCCAGCAGCACCTTCAGGAAGATCTCTCCCAGGTCTGGAGCAACCCGGCCCTGCAGGAATCTGGCCTGTCTTAACCCACTTGGCTTTGCAGCATCACAGTAGAGACAAGCATGACAAAGGCAGCCAGATGCAGTTTAAAGTTAAGAACTTCAACTCTGGAATCAGAGACATGGGTTCAAATCCTGGCTTTGTCATTTGCCAGTTTATGACCCTGCCCACGCTACTTATCCTCCCTCTCTGTAAAACCAGGATAACAATACTAGACCTTAGCACCAGGCTAGGCACACAGTCCATAGCAACTGCTACTTTCCAAATTCAACGGGAAGACCATGGGCTCTGCTCAGACAAGCTTGGGTTCAAAGCCAGGCTCTACTACATATTAGCATCAGATCTTTGGCACATTATTGAATCTCTCTGTGCCCCAGTTTCCTCATCTGGAAAATGGGCGTGATGACAGCTCCCATCTCATAGTGTTAGTGAGTGGATTGAGTGAAATAAGGCCACTAAAGCTTTTAGCACTATGCCTGGCACGTGGTATATCCTCAATAAAAGGTGACCATTAGTCGTGGTGCCACTTAGACAAAATGATGCAAATTATTTCATGTCTCTAAGCCTCAGTTTTCTCATCTGTAAAATGGAATACTAACCCCTATCTCATGGTGAGAATTAAATGAACGGATGTGTGTTAAAGGACTCAGCATCCAGTCTGAGCACTTTAGGAAGTCAAATGTCATGTCCTGGGTGCGATGGAAAGAAGGAATGTGAAGTCAGGCAGGTGACTCTGGATTCTGCCTCCACCTCCTCTCAGCTGTTCAGGACATGGGTTTAACCTCCCTGTGCCTCAGTTTCCTTGTGCATAAAACCAAAGCCATTTTCTGCAGCAGGGGCCACTGGGACACAAACAACCCCAGCACAGTTCCCAGCACAGAGAAGGCACTCTGTAAATACGAGTTTCCTCCCCTTCGCCTCCTCCCTCCTTGCTCAAACCCACCAGTCATGCACCGGGGAAAGCCAGGCGCTCCATTTCTGGAAACCTGAACAGCTCTAAATCCAGACCAACCTGGGCCACTGCTGAAGTCTGAGACTTTATTTTGTGGAGATAGAAACTACTTTTTAGTCATTTCCGAAGCAGACAGGACAGCAGAGGCTGACAAACCACAGGGACCATTTTAAATCCTGGGCCTTTTCTTCTGGGAAGTTAGGCAAGAACCTTCCCAAATGTTTGCCCGTGGGGCGCTCTGCCAGGGAGTGACTCATTCCACGGCTCCCTGCAGGCGTATTTTATTTGGAGGTGGGGGATACAGGGAGCGCCTGGCCTTTATGGGGGAAAGGGAGGCAGCATTTCCAGCAAATCCAGAAGGTGCATTTTTTTTTTTTTCATTTTTCAGGACAAAAAAAGAAAAAGAATGCGGGTCCTTTTTGTTTCCTTCCAGGTTTTGTTTGCTAAAAGAAAATGTCCAAAGTTCATTCGGTGAGCTTGCCATGTTGGGAGCAGGCGCTTCCAGCCTGCGTCCTTTTCAATGAAATTCTTCTTCCATTAGCGACACAGTTTGCAAGCGTGCCTCCAGGATTCGCCTGCACATACTGTAAACCAAACTCCTGAGACGACATTTTCCCCTCAGAAAAGCAAGCTGAATTTTGAAAATTCAGAGGAACTAGGGAGCACCAGAGTTTTTAAAGTTTGCTATTAAAGAAATTAAGATGTTTGACCGCAAAGATCTTCAATATTTATAAAGTGCGCGACACACACGAACTATTAGTCAAAACTGCAAAGACAGACCTTAGAAGCCAGTGTCCCTGGTGTCCCAAGCCTGCTGTGGTCAATGTTACTGGCTTGGGGATTCACACTTAGATCCCAGGCTAGGTACAAATAAGTCAGAAGAATATCTGTCTCCTTAGCAGGGCAGGCACATACGCTGACAAGTCTAGGGTCAGCCCCCCAGCCCTGGGAAAGGGATGAGATGTGGCCTGGCTGGAGAAGGCCAAGAACGAAGCCAGGGGACCCAGGAGGGTATTTAGAAAAACTGAACACTAGTCTTCCGGTGCCTGGCGGAGGGGCCCACCACAGCCCCCACCTAGCCTGCGTGTCCTGGGAGGGTCTGGCTCCAAGACCTCCACCCCTGCCAGGGCCAGCCAGGCTCTGCGGGTCTGTCCTCCGATCCTCACATCAGGCCCAGCCGGACCCGGGCCCACGCCACGCTGCTTCTCTCCGCGGGCTCCTGGCTTCGGGCGGGCAGGCGCGTCGGGCGCCTAGGCCTCGATAATAAACACCCTCGCACACTCCTGCGCACAGATTACCCGCTCACGGCCACGTAGGCACACTTTTGCCCTCACAGGCTCACTCAAGTGCACACAAGTCACTCTCGAACACTCACACACGTGCGCGCGCGCGCACTCCGTCACGCGCGGGGCACCGTCCTCGGCCCACAGAGAACGCTCCAGAAACGGCTGAGCGGGAGCCATGCCCGCTTCCCCGCGCTCACCACAGCACACCAGACCACACGCCAGCCGCCCCGACGTGCACACGCACACACGCCGGCCAGCACACGCCCGCGGCGCGGACGACACCGCCGCCACGCCCGCCCGCGGCGGCCACGGACACCCGCGCGTCCTCCCGCGTGCCCAGCCTCCCGCGCTGCCCCGGGCGCGCGCCGCACTCGGCCGGGTGTGGGCGACGGCCCCGCGGCCCGGCCCCCGCCCCTCCCCGACCGGCGCGGGCCCGACCCGGCCTGGCCCCGGCCCTAGGCCACTCACCGGCGCGCGGGCGGGCTCGGCTGCCGGCGGGAGCACTGGCGCACGGACCGGCGGCCGGCCGGAGCGGCGGGTCCCACACGAGTTGGCGGCGCCGCGGCCGCACGCTCGTCCGCTGAGTTCCGTCGCCGCTGCCGCCTGCGCGGGCCGGCGCGCGCGCTCCCGCCCCTCCCCGCCGCGGGGCCGCGCCTCCCCCTGCGCTCGTGCGCGCTGCCGCCACGCAGACTCCGGGGGGCGACCCGGCTGCGCCCTCCTCGCGCCCGGACCCATCAACTCCGCCACGCCTTGGGACGGCGCGGGGACCTCCCTCCCCATTTCAAAGGTGGGGTGACTGAGGCCCAGACCCACACAGCAGGTCAGGGCCAGCACTCCCCTCTTTCGTGGGCTCTAGACACTTAGGTTGAGGGTCTGCAGTCGGACACCCGTGGACCCCTCGCATGCCTCACTGGCTTCCCCATCACCTAACATGGCTCCTGTCACAGTGCTAGTCATACTGAAATTGGCCCATCAACAAGCGCTTATTGTGCACCAGCTGGATGGATGCAGGCACTGCAGTAGCCTCTAAGGTTATCCTGATGAAGTGAAAGTCCTGCTCCCTGCCCTCAAAGTAGCCAGCGCCTCCTCATCTGGAGCTCCCCACTTCCTGTGGCCCCAGGGACCAGCAAGAGTCCATGTGCAGAGGTTTCTGGAAGTAGTAAAAGACTCCACTAATGAATGCTTAACGCCCCCTCTGGAAGTCAAAGCCTCCATTGGGGCCTAAGGGTGGCAGCTCAGTTCCCTGCTTCACCTCCTAAGGGGACCCTAATGCCTCCAGAGAGGGGCCACTCCTGGCTGGGACAGGTCCTGTTTCCACCCTTGCTGCCTTTCCTTCACATTCAAAACTGCGCAGCATCCCCTGGAGGGCTAGAACCAGAGACAGTGACTGCCTGCCAGCTGCCCAACTTGTCATTGCGCTGCATTGGGCACAGAGTGAATGCCTGCTGGGCTTCTGTTTGCCTGGTGAGAGAAGGTGCTTCAGCTGGCTGTGATCTATTAATACAATAACAATGACAGCAACTGAACACCCACTGTGTGTGCCAGACTCACTGCTGCACACGCTGCCTGCCTGATGGTGTTCAATCCCAGCTGCTCTCTGAAGGAGGTATGATGCTACCTTCGTGCCCATTTTACAGATGAGCTTAACGAGGCTTAGAAATGAAACTTAGAAAAGAAAATTTCTTTTGTTCGAAGTCACCCCGCTGGTAAGTGGTTGAGCTGGAAGGTGGACCACAGATAGTCTAATTCCAGTACCTGGTGCCTAATCACTAGGCAGCCCTGCCTGAAGAACAGCACAGCCCTGCGCTGCTTGTGCAAGAATGGGGCAGACAGAGTGGCAGCTGGCCCAGAGGAACCAGCCTAGTCCCAGCTCTTGTGGATGAAAATGCTGACATCACAACCAACAGGGAGGAAATGGATCATTCTGCAAATTGTTTAAGCCATTTAGTTGGGGATCCGTTTACAACCTTGCCTCACATGATGTACACCATAATAAATGTCAGATAGATTGAAAAGTTAAATGTAAGAAATAAACATTGCAAAAAATAATAGGAAGAAATAGAAGTTCTGAGACAGTGTATTGCAGTGTTACTAGCAGATCAGAGATATTGGCCGTATTCCTGCAGCAAACAGTTCGTTCGCTCACCTGACCCGTATCTGTGAGCACCTTCTACAGGCCAGGTACTTTTCCAGGCTCTGGGATATAGGAGTGAACAAAATATAGCCTTGCCTCTCTTGGGGCTCCAGTCTAGGGGGAGTGGGGTGGGAGGAAGACACCGTAAATATCTGGCATTTCAAGGGTAAAAAGTTTGGTAGAAAAAATAAAGCGGGGAATGGTTAGGAGGACCCAGGGGTGCTTATTCATGACTGGTGCTGGAGAAGGCCTCTCTGAGGAGGTGACATTTGCCCTGAGGCCTGAGTGAGGGAGTAGGGGAAGTGACTAGAGGCTCACTGTGTGTTGGGCAGATCCCATGCTCAAGAACCATCCTAATTAACTACAGAGCAAGAACTGGAAACTCCCCATGGGAGGAAAAGTGGGGAGCAGCGCCAGAACACCAGGAAGAGAAGGACTGGGCCCCCCACATATCTGCCCCCACATACATCTGCTGTTTGCAAAGACTTTCCCCAGCCTCACAGAACCCCTTTTATAGCTACTTGTAATGTCCTTATTTTCTAGTTGGGAAATTAAGGCTCAGAGAGGTCAAGCAACATGTCCCAGCTCACACAGCCAGTGGCAATCAGCAGAGATAGGTCTGGCTGCAGGCAAGCGGATATCTGTGGCTGAGTGTCAGGGGAATAAAGAAGCGCCCCCCACCCCTTGGACTATAATTCAGGAATGAGAGGGGATGGGGCCTTTACTATCAGCTTCTAGAGCCAGAGGGTGGTGCGGCAGCATGACCTGAGGGATGTGGTGAGAGAAGTCATCCCCACCCCACTTTCCTGGCCTGGCCTTCCTCCTTCTCGCCCCTGTCTTCCTTCCCTCTGGCCTGGGCTTTGTGCAGATCACCCCAGCCCTTGGTGACATGCTGGGGGTGTAAAATCAGGTTTAATCTGCCCAGAGACCCTCAAGTTCCCTGCGGCACCACCCCCCCACCACCACCCTGGCCGGGGCAGGAGTGGAGGGAAAAGGTACAAGGCAACCTAAGCCCCACGCAACTTTTGTTTTTAACTCAGAGGAGTTTTTAGTGAGTCCCAGAATGAGTCACCGTGAGGAGCCGCTTCACAAAATGACTCCCAGAACTAGAACCACCGACTCCCTGTGTACAGTGCCTGACACACTTCCTCCCGCGGTGGCATTTGTGAATCTGATCTGGGAGAAAATCTCTCTCTGTTCACCCCTAAGAGTTTTAGGACTTAGCTTGTGTCGTTTCATTATTTCTCTGCATTAGGGAAGAGAACCCAGTGCTTGCTAGGCATGCTCTTGTGCACCGGGCTCTGCGGGAGACATTTCATTCTCACCACACCCCTGTAGAGAGGGGTCAGGATTTATGTTTTACAGATGAAGAAATGAGGCTCAGGAAACAGCCAGGACTCGAATCCAGGTTTACTCAAGGCCTATATTGTTGTCAGTACTCGGGGAGTGTGCAGTGGGGGAGAGCGGGGAGGCATGAGGAGGAACTGAAAGCAGACCATGTTCCTTTGAAGGCCCTTTGTCCAAAATGTCTTCTTGCCAGCTTTCTGGCGATTGTTTTGTTTTGTTTTGTTTTGTTTTTTGAGACAAGGCCCTGCTCTATTGACTGGGCTAGAGTGCAGTGGCATCATCACAGCTCACTGCAACCTCAAGCTCCTGGGTTCAGGCGATCCTCCTGCCCCAGCCTCCCAAGTAGCTGGGACTATAGGCGTGTACCACCATGCCTGGCTAATTTTTCTATTTTTTGTAGACACAGGGTCTCGCTCTTGCTCAGACTGGTCTCAAACTCCTGACCTCAAGTGATCCTCCCACCTTGGCCTCCCAGAGTGCTAGGATTACAGGTGTGAGTCACCACGCTGGGCCATGACGGGGTATTTGTGGGGAGAGAGTCCCAGTTTTCCCAGGAGGTCTCACTGGCTCTCATCATCTGGGCATGATTATAATAACACCCGCTTTCACTCTGAAAGTATCTTGGTTTGGATGATCAACCTCTATGGTCACCTGGTTATTTGCAAAGGCCATTGCATCGGAGGATTCATTTTTTGCATGATTCCAAGTATGACATGGGGGCCTCTTGTCTACTGGGTCCTTCTCCACATGCCGATGTGTGCATGTCCGGCCAAGAATTTCCACGAGAGTGTGAGCAGTTGAGTCACGTTTTCAGGAGCAGCAAACCCTGCTGGCTGGGGAAAGAGTCAGAACCCTCCCCACATGCTCCGCAGCTCTCCTTGTGTGACCCTGGGCCAGTTCCCAACTGGCAAAATGGGAGCAGGTCTCCAAGAGCCCTGTTGACCTCGACCTTCTAGAATTTCACCCTAGGAAATTTTGGTAAGGCTTGGGATGCAGGAAACATCACGCCATCATTTGACTCACTTTTTAAAGTAGCAAACCCGTTTTTAGCTATTTCAACTTTAAAGATGTTTAATTTATTTATTTTTCCCTCTACCACCACCACCACCCTAATTTATTTTTTGAGGTACAGAAAGGCACAGAGTGAAAAGTATCTTTTCCACCCCTGACCCCCAGACAACTGGTTCTTATCCCTGGAGGGAACCAATATCGCTAAACATACTCTTCCCAGTGTGTTTTGTGTGTATATATGTATGTGGACATGTATGTGTATGCATATATATTTTTCGTATTTTTTTGCACAAATGACAGCATACAATGCACACTGTTATAAACCTTATGTTTTCGTCACTTCTTGGAGACCATTTCTATCAACTCCATAGAGAGCTTTCTTTTTTATGACTGCAGAGCCTTCCAAAATATTTGCATTTAATCCACACTGATCAAGCACCTGCTCTGTGTACTGTTCTAAGCATTGTAGAGGTAAGAGCAGTTTCAGCTGTAGCCCCTGCCCTCGAGGGCTTGCCATCTGGTTGGGGGACAGAAGACATTGAAGGGACAAAAAAGAGCAATCTTTCCACTGGTCCCCATGCGCATGGGTGAGGTTTGGCTTTGGGGTTAACATTTTTTTTGATTCTCTGCTCCAGGCATCTGTAGGGTTGTTGAAAGAGTCCAGACATGGGTCCTTTTGAGGCTTGAAGAAAACTAGCCTGTCTCTTCTTCACAGTGCAAATTCCTGCAATCCACTTCCCCATTCTGGGACTCAGTTTCCTCATCTGTAAAATGGGGGCAGTCAGCTTCTCCTGCAGGATTGGGGTGGTCACATGATACTGTATTCCTGGAAATGCTCCGTGAGCTCAGTGAAGAGTTAAACGCTATGCTCCAGGGCTAGAAGCTGAGGCCAGGCTCTAAGGAATAGCACACTAAGTGCAGGGTGTCCTCACTCTTCCTGCTGGAGGGAAGCATTTTGTAAGCCTTTCATGCTTTGTTGATCCCGTGACAGGGCCTGTTAAGCTGTTATCTACTCCTGCCTTTGGCAGGACTGCTGCCAGCTCCGAGTTCTGGCTTGACAAGGTAGACCCCACCCCCAGGAGGCCCCTGGAATGTGGAAACAGCCAAAGTTAACCATCTTAAATTAAGGCAGGGAGGGCCCTAGGGGATTATCATTCCAAGCTCCACTTTACAGATAGGACTTGCTCAAGACCGTGCAGCCAGTAAGAGGCAGAAATGCACGTTTCCACATCCCTGCGCCTCCCTGAATTTCTCTCCACCACCCTCCAACACTTGCCTGTTTCAACTAACAGATTGAAATTCTACTGATCCACGAGGAGCACCAAGAACTGCGCCTTTCTTAGCTACTCTTTGAGGTAGCAATTGTCACCCATTTTACAGATGAGGAAAGTGAGATTCAGAGACTGTTAATACTGAAATATCAAAGGAGTTGGCTCTATGTTAGTCCCCAATAGAAACACTCAAAACCACGGTGCTCCGCAGTGAAAGAGTTGGCAGTTCTGGCTGCTCAGGGACGGCAGACGTGGCAGTGGGGAACTGTGGGGTGTTACTTTGGCCTCTGAAGGAATTTCATAAGCTCACAAAACACTGGGACTGTGGCCCTGCTTTGCTTTGTGGACACCTGTCCTCTCCTGATACTGAGCTGAATGAGACTATCTGTCTCTCTCCACCCCTGTGGTGAGGGTGGTGCTGGACTCGCCTTGCCCTCCTGCACTTGCCCAGAGCCTGGCACAGGGAAGACCCAACATTGGTGGCATGACCAGTCCCTGCATGCCCAGGAGGGGCCTGGGTAATGCCTGCTGTCCCGGCATAATTAATGACAGTGCCCCCTTTCACACTCAGAAGCGTCCTGGATTAGACAGTACATTATATGGCCACCCTGAACTTCATGAAGCAGTAACTGGCCAGGCGAATCAATAAATGAGCAAATAGATCATCTCAGTCAGGCACTGAGTTCTGCACTTACGTGGTACACGCATCAGCTCCGTGATGGGGGTATCGGTGTCTCTGATGAGAAAATTTGTAGATGAGAAAACCGATGCTTGAGAGGCTAGCCAATGTGTCTAGAACACACTTCGTAACGGGGTTGCTCCATGTTGCTAAGCACGAGGGAGTGGAGGAATCAATGAACCAAGCCGGCTGGGTCTCACTCTGGTCGTATTTCTCTCCCAGGCATCCAGGTAACCCCTAAGTTTTGGGAGACAAATGAGGGCACCCGAGCACCCTTCCTAAAGTTCCTGGCACCTATGGCCGAGGTGAGTGTCCTTCTCTGGGCTCAAGGCCCCGTCTACATGCCCTGCAGGGCTGGCTGCTCTCAAAGCAGACAGAGGCAAGGGGCCCCTTGGATTTAGGGCTGATGACGTCATCAACCCCAAATCTCAAATTCGAGGCAAATGCTCCAAAGGAAGAGACAGGCATTGGCTGTGGGTTTCTCAGCCCTGCCCCTGGTTTGCTGGGAAGGGGGATAATTTTTCTGAGCATGAGGACATGCTAGGCTTGTCTTGGGGGTGGTGTGGGGAAGAAGAGGGCAGGAGTGGGGGACCAGAGAAGGTTTGATCAGTTTTCTTTGAGAAGGGGCTCGTAGAGGTCTGGGCACGGTCACTCCCGACCCCTAGGCCCAAACCAGCCTCCATTCCAGGAGTGGAAGCGGCAGCACATGTGAGCCCTGCGTGGCCCAACGCTGCAGGCTTTGGGCTCTGAGCCAAGTTGCTCACGCAGACCCCTGGGGCGATGGCCATTTGACCCCACACATTCTGCCTGAAGCCTGTTGCCAAGTACCACAACCACTGCTCCACAATCAGCCTCCCAGAACTGAGCTGGGGCCAAGAGGTCTTGGCAGAAACCCAGTCTAGGAGCCAATCAGACCAGGGTCCAAAGCTGGGCTCTGCCACCTCATAGCAGCATAGCCTTAAACAAGTCACTTCACCTCTCAGAGCCTCAGTTTCCTCATCTGGAAATTATAGTGATAGCATCTTTCTCAGAAGGTTATGTTTCACTGTGGGAAGACAGCAAGCCAGAGTGCAGCTGAAAATATTAACACCGACTGTTTATGGAGCTCAGAGCCTGGCGTGGTACATTTTGTATACATCATCTCATTTAACTATCCCAGCAAGCCTATGGGGGGTGCCAGCAACATCTCCCATATAGCTGGGTATTTGTCTCAGTTTTCCCACCTGACAAAAAAGTCTCAGAGAGGTAAAGTGCCTTGCCCAAGGTCACACAGCTGGGACATAGAGAAGCTGCAATTCATAATAGTTATTCAGGTAATTTTAGCTGGCACAGCTAGCCCCAGAATCTTGCTGGGATTCAGAAAACAATACTCCAAAATGAAGGCTTCAGAAATAAAAGTTTTTCTCTGACCTTCCCCCACCCTCCTGTCTCTTAGTCCCTTTCTCCCCCGAGGCTAGTCATAAAACCTGGAATCTCTCTTCCCCAAGGCGGGTCATAGAAACCAGAACCCCCTTTCTCCAAAGCCAGCTATAAAACAGGAAAATATCACTCTCGCTTTTCCTCCACCTTTCCATGTAAAAACCAGCCATAAAGAAATCATCTGACCTGCCTTTTTGACTGTGGGTCATAAGACCCTCGTTCCAGATTGGGCCCTGCCCCACACCCAGCAGGAAGGAATGCCGCTCAGGAGGGCGGGAAGAATCCGGAAAGACAGGCCTTGCTGGGTTTCCCCACTCAGCCCATCAGCATCAGACATGCCCTTTCTGTCCAGTCATATTTCTACACGACTTTTATTGTCCCTATTTTGTTGAGCCTAAGCATAAAAATGGGCAATTTCCCCTCCATCTCTGGATCTTCATTCTGAAAGCTCCCATGGATGTGTTAAATAAATGTTTGCCTTTGCTCCAATTAATCTGCTTTCATGAGTTGCTTTTTCACAGGGAGCTTTCCCTTCGCCCCGTAGTCTCATCTGTAGAATAAGTGTAATAATCCCACGAGCCACTTCCCACTACTGGCAAGTCCCATACTACAGGCCTTTATTTAAAGAAAAAATAAATCCCTCATTTGCAGCATTTGCCGATTTCCATAGTGTAAAATACTCCCACCATGGCTGATATAAAGCTACCAACAACTGCCTTGCAATTCCCAAATATTTAACCAGCAGCTCTTATTTAACAATCAGCTCTTGCCAGCCAAAGCAAACCAGCTCTAGCATAACACTCGTCCTATCTCTGCCCCTACCAGCCCCTCTAAAGGGATAACCCTGATCTCGGAGCCTTAAGATTCGATTTTCCTTTGCCAGGCAAGAAGGCAGGCGGCCAGTACTGACTGCCCACCGCGTGCCAGGAACTATGTGTTGCGTCCCAACCCGGGGCCCCTCTTAATCTTAACAACTCGTCAGCGAAGGTATTTATGATCTGCATTTAACAGATGGGGAACTCAGGCTCAAAAAGATAACACTGGCCAAGGTCACCTAGAAAGGAAACCTCGGTGTTAGGACTCACACCCAGGTCTGCCTGACAAGCCTCTTCACGCTGAAGCACACTGAGTCAGTTTCTCCATCTGTAGAAGGAATTGGACAAATTAATTTCTAATGATCCTTTTGGGCCTAAGGAGCCACAATTTTAAGATTCCAAGAGTATGGTGGAGTGGGGGCAGGGGCTTACATCAATGGAACGAATAAATCCCTGAAAGAAGAATTTCATACCTTACCAGGGAGAGGCGTGCAGGAGCGGGGAGATTTCCAACTGTACCTGTACCGGGGTGTAGGTATTGTGATGCTGGGGAACCTACCTGGATTCGAACCTCAGCCCTTCGACTTCCCGGCTGTGTGACCCTGGGCTAGTAGCTTCACCTCTCTGGTTGATTTTGGTTCTGCTAGTAGTCTGCCCTGTTGTTCTAGAAGCCTAAAAGGGCAGTGAAGGGTCCCCAGCATGAAAACCTTTGCACCTGGTAGACATGGCAAAAATTCTTCTCCCTTGACAAACCATCCTGAGTTCGTTCCTTTCCAGATCTATCTCCCATGTGAGTTTAGCAAAAACCAACGCTTTTTGCTCCCTGGCCGAGAAGCCTGAGCAGCTGAAAGGGGAGGGGGAGGCCTGTGGTTTCTGTTTTCAGCGGCAGAAGCCAAGCCCCTCCCTGTCCCCCTCCGTCTGGGCCCATCTCCCTCAGGCCTGCACCGGTTAGCTGGTCGGCTCAGGTTTCTGAAGGCCTGTGTTCCCAGAGGGGGCGTTAAGGACGGAGGAATGCAGGCCCTGCCTGTGACGTGTGAGGGGCTGTGCAGAGAAGCGGTCTGGGGGAGCCCCCCCACCTGCCAGCTGCATCCCAGCCCAGCCCCCGCTGGAGCGCAAGAGAAAGGAAGCGGAAAGGAAAGCGATCCAGCAGGCTCTCAGAGGACTTCCTGCACTCCCAGGTTAAGAATTCATGTGTGGGGGGTGGGAGGCGGGGAGCTGAGCCATTTGGAGAGTACCAAGGCCATGGTTAGTTGGGGCCTTGAAACGACTGTGCACCGGGTCCAGTGCAAGGGCACTTGTGGGTATAGAGGGCCGGGCATGGGTGTTTACTGAGCAGCTACTGCCTTCTAGGCATCGTAAAAGCCTTTTTACCTATGTACCCCAATTGTAAGGGGGCCTTCCTGCTCCCAGCCAAAGACCAGTCTCTGCAGGAAGTTACAACCAAGAAAAAAATGAAGCAACCAACTGGTAAGCAGAGGCGTGGGATTACAAAAGATTATCCAACCCAATCCAACTCCCAACTGCTGCAGAGCAAAGCAGCTCCTTATTGAGGTTCTTTTGGGACACTGGAGAGGGGGCTAATCAGTTTCCTTGGGGGTTCTGTTGTTGTTGAGACAGAGTCTCACCCTGTTGCCCTGGGTGGAGCGCAGTAGTCATTGTAGTTCACTGCAACCTCCAACTCCTGGGCCCAGGCGGTCCTCCCGCCTCAGCCTCCTGGGTAGCTGGGACTACAGGTGTGCACCACAACACCCGGCTGGGTTTTTTTCCTCTTTGGTAGAGACAGGGTCTCACTCTTGCTCAGGCTGGTCTCCAACTCCTGAGCTCAAGCAATCCTCCTGCCTTGGCCTCCCAAAGTGCTAGGATTACAGGTGTGAGCCACCACCTGGCCGAGGGGAGCTAATCACTGCATCCCACCGACAAGCTCCCCAAAGCCTGCCTGAGACACCACGGCCTCTCTCCAAAGGCTGCACCCCCCACCCCCCCGCAGCTGCTCTCATCTTTCCTCAACTGTGTCCCCACCTCTGTCTCTCCGCCTGGATTTCTGAGTCTCTGCTCATCACTGGGGCGTCATAAACTGGCTTTCTCAGGATGGTCCACGTTTATGGCTGTTTACTACGAACGATGCCCCTTTCATGCTTAAAAGTGTCCTGGGAGAACCGTAAATGACACGGTCTCCCTCTTCACTCGCCACTGACCTCCAGTTTCTGCCAAAGCTCTGCTGCTGAGCAGGCCGGCAAGCAAAGGACACCCCTCAGAAGACGAGGGAGGCAGCAGGGCTCTCTCTCCTGCTGCCTCCATGCAGTACTGACCTCGCCAAGCAATTTCCCGTTCTGTAGATGAGCAAACGAAGGCTCAGAGCTTAGCACCTGCTCAGAGTCAAACATCCAGTACGTCCCAATGCTGAGATGCAAACTCAGCTCTGCCAGAGTCTGAAGTCCTCGCCTTTCCCACGACACTGGGTCGGCGTGGCTGGCAGGAGAGGATCAGCTTGGGACACCCAGCATTTCCAAGGGAGAAACCAACAGGCTTCCTCGTGCTGCATGTGGAGACCCTGAGGCCCAGAGAGGGTCTGTGCCTTACTCAAGGTCACCCAGTGCATCAGCAGCAGAGCTTGTGTTAGAACCTTATTCTCAAAACGTCCCTGAGTTTTTCCTGAGCAAACCGGAAGCCTCAGTGCCACTCCAGGGGCAGGACGCGAAGCCAGGGTCACTAGTGTATCCACCTCCCACTGTGTTGGTCCTGCTCATACCTCTGAGTTTCTGCCTTAATTTTCCTGCCCAACATCCTCTCTAGAGCCCCTTGACTCTCTAGAACCTGTCTTCCTGGCCCACCCCCACCAGCCCCAGCTTTTGGAGACCAAAGAGCGTGGAGCCTGGGCCCAGACCCCAAGTAGATGTTGTGGGCCCAGGAGAGGAGTAGCGTCCAGACCTTGGAGACTCCCTCTGCAGCGCCCGTTCATCTGAGTCACCAGTGTGGAATGCCACATCAGAGAGGTCCTAACTGTGTTGCCCAAGCTTAGTGGCACTCAAGACCCTCTCTGCTCTCATCTCCTACCCCTGCCCCCATCCTATGCTCCGGCCATACCGCTCCGAGTATTCCATGCTTGTTCTGGTCATGAGGCTTGAGCGCATGCTGTTCCCTCTGTCTAGAGTGCCCGTTCTTCCCCTGTCAGAAGAACTCCTATTCATCTGTCAGGACCAAAATCAGATGCCCCTTCCCAGGGCATTAATAATCAGCTGGTAGACAATGAGGGGTCCTACGGATTGTTTATCGCCATCATCCTTTCTGACTGGTCGGGGACTGTGACGAATAGGTTGTTAAAGAGTTAGACTCTCACCCCCAGCCTCTCCTCCTGTGAAGTCTTCCCTGCCCCAGGCAGGGTCCTCCTCTCCCCGGGCCCGTGTGTATCCTCTGCTGCATCCTCTCCCCTGAGCTGCCTCTGCCTCCCTAGACTGTGAGCTCCCAAAGGGCAGGGACCCGTGGCTGGTCCAACATGGCATCTCCCCAGGGCCAAGCCAGTGCCCAGGCAAGAGCACTCACACTTTGGGCACAGGGTCTACTCCTTGGAAGGGGGCTTCTAGAAACTGAGGCAATGCTGGGAAACTTCATGAGAACTCCCAGTCCTTGCTGGGAGGTGCTTCCCGTGGGCTGTTGTATCACCATGTTCCCTCGTAGCAGCTCGTCCCTTCCATTTGATAATTATCAATCCCATTTTACAGTAGGAGAAACCGAGGGGCTAAGAGGTGAGGGGCATTGGCCAAGGTCACACAGCAAGTAAGGGATGGGAGCTAGAATTGGAACCCAGGTCTAAATGGGAAGTTCCTGCTCTTTCCATGCAGTCTCTTTGAACCCCAGGCAGCTGTGTTTGGGCAAGCAAGGACGGTCTTAGCTTAGGGGGCTCTCCCAGGCCTGCCAGACCCCTGCCCAGGACAGAGAGGGTCGTCGGGCAATGAACACAAGTTCCTCTGTCCACATGCAGGGGCCAGGAGGGCTGCACAGGATGGGTCGACCCTTTGCCCCGAGCCCCACTTCTCCAAATCAGTATTGGCCCTTTAGCTACCATTGGTGTGAGTTCCAGATAACAATACTAGGGAGCAGTTTTGCAAGAGATGTGGGATTTTCCAAGACAAACCAAAAAGAGGAGACACAAATGTGCCCCCCACAGGGTCACATTCGCACTGCCCACTGAGAAAGTCCTCTCTGACCCAGAGACCACCCACATGCTGACCCGTTGGTTGCTCTCAAGGGGACTTCCAGGCGAATTGGTGGAGCCAACCCAAGCCCTGAGCCATGAGATCCGGATTCAAATCCTGAACCTGATACTTAACTTGCCCTGTGACCTTCACAGTCCACTTTACTGTTTTACCTTTGCAGGCTTTATCATAAACTAAGGGATTGTTGGGAAAATTAAATGGGGTAATAAGTGCCAAGTGCCTGGCACGGGGCTAATGTTTCCTCCACAAATGGGGGCTGAATAAGAGTCTAGAACAACCCTGTCCCTTTAGAGAAAGTCCCTGCTCCCCTTCCCTGCCAATCTTGTAACTTGCCAATTCCCCAGGTGACAGCACCACGTCCTCTTGCCTTAATACGATCAGTTTAACCTTCAGGCTGGTGGGCGGGGAAAGTGGTTTCCCCTTTCCTCTGCAGTCCCGAGCTTTCTCCCTCTAAGCCCACGTGGGAGGCCTTGGGCTTCTTTTAGATGAGATAATTGCTCAGGAGAAAGTCCCGGTACCCTGAAAACCCTAGAAACTTGAGTCCTGCCACCTTCGCCTCCATGTGGTTTGGACTCACACTCTTCAGAACTTGGCTAAGCTACAAACCCAGTATCTGAAAATTCTAATTTATCGAACACAAAAGTCAAGCCTGAGGATGCGCCGCTGCCTTCCTGTACATAGCGAGCTCCCCACGTGTGTTATAAATGGGTCTCCCTTCCTAGAATCTCAAATTCTGCACAATTTCTCAGACACCTCCCTAGAGGCAACTAAGGGACAATCTCCCTGAAGTCCCACCACGTCTGGGAGCTGCCTGAGCAGGCATTTCAAACAGAAATTTCTATCCTGTGCTTCCTAGATCACAAGGCCAGCTCACACTCAGAGTCTCACCTGCGACTGATGGGAGAAGCTTGATTGTCGTCATTCTCCAGTCTGGGAAACTGAGGCCCGCGGGTGGAGGCGGCTCGCTTCAGCTCCTGCACAGAGTCAGGACAGAGCAGGACTGGAGTGAGCTCTCTCTCCGGTGTCCCTGTACTCGCTCCAATCTTAAGGCAGAGTGTGTAACCTTTCACCCAGCTCAGAAAGAGACGCCCTGTGGTTTCTCTCATCTGGGGTCCCTGCAACAACAGTGTGACGTCCCAGCTCCTGAGAGTGACATCCGTGGGTCTCCCGTGCTGGCCTCCGTTGACTTCTCAGTGCCTACGCCACATTCTCCTTGTGCTGCAACTGCACAGGACACCTTTCCAGGCCCCCAAATGTGACCTAGAATTGTTGCCCAGGTCATCCCCTCTGCCTCAAAGCTGCTAATGAGCTTGGGCACAGCGGTGGCGTGGGGACGAGAGTTACAAATACGAGAGTGTGCACGAGGCCTGGGCTAGGATGAGACAAGCCAGAAGCCCACGGTGCAAAATGTAAGCAGACGATTCCTCAAGACACTGAGCATAGAGTTCCCATCCCACCCAGCAGTTCCACTCCCAGGATATCCCCGAAGAACTGAAAACAGGTGTTCTCATAAAAACTTGTGCACACATGCTCACAGTGGCGTTATTTGTAATAGCCAGAAGGTGGAAACAATTCAAACGTCCATCAACAGACGAATGGATGAATAAAATGTGGTCTGTCCATACAGTGGAATATTATTTGGCCATGAAAAAGAATGCAGGGCCGACGCACGCTGCAATGTGGAAGGACCTCGAACGCATGATGGCGAGTGAAAGAGCCAGTCGCAGAAGCCCACATGCTGTGTGATTCCACTTACGTAAACTGTCCGGAATAGGCGAATCTATAGAGACAAAAGGTAGATGAGTGGTTGCCGGGGGTACGTGGGGAGTGACTGCTGAGAAGTCTGGGGTTTTCTTCCGGGTGTCGAAAATGTCTTGGAACTAGATGAATGAGATAGCTCCACGACATTGTAAATATACTGAACCGTGCGCTCCGCAATGATGGAACCCGCAAATTTTACGCCCTGTGTGTTTCACCACGGGGGAGGGTGGAAACGTGAGGGAGCGCTCACTTTCAGACCGACCGCACTTGCACGCCCCGGCGTGAGCACCGCCTTGTGCTTTGGGCCCTGGGCGCCTCACTCACGCCACCCTGCGCCGGTCCTGGCGCCCACAGCCTGCCCTGTGGACACAGAGCCTGGGTGTCTGCCTGGTGTCTTTTCCCGCGCCCGCCACTCCCCACCCAGGGGAAGCCTTTCTCTGGCGTTCAGGTCGGACACAGTGTAGGGACGTTTGAGGGGAAAAGGCAGAGAGGGGGAACTGGGGACAGGAATTGCCGGGGAACAACCAAGAAATACTTGCCGGGGAGAAAACCTATGCGGATAGGAAGGGCAGAGTGAGAGGAAAGAAAGAATAGCCAGGCTCGATTTCTTTAGAAAAACAGCTTTATTGAGACATAATGCACATACCATCCCATTCACCCACTTTAAGTGCGTAGTTCAGCGGGGTTTGGGGTGTGAGTACAGTCACGGGTATGTGCGACAAGCACCGTGGTCAGTTCTAGGATGTTTTCATCACCATAGAGCAATCGTGCCTTCCTCACCCAGCCCTAAGCAGCCACTGATCTGCTTCCTGTCTCTCCGTACTCGCCCATTCTGGAAATGTCATATAGATGAAATCAGATAATTATGCGGTCCTTTGTGACTGACCAATTTCACTTGGCATAACGTTTTCAAAGTTCATCCATTAACTAAAGTAAAAACTGCCACACTATTTTCCAATGCAGCTGTGCAATTTTGCATTCCTGCCAGCAACGTATGCTCTGGCTGCTCTACATCCTCACCAGCACGTGGTATTGTTAGTATTTCACACTTTAGCCATTCTGTAGCTACAGAGCACCAGGGCCTTGCGGCTTGAACTTGCATTTACCTGGTGAATAATGACCTTGAACATTTTATGCCCTTATTTGCCACCCCTGTGTCTTTTTTGAAGTGTCTCTTCAAGGCTCTTGCCTATTTTATTATCAGGTAGTTTGTCTTCTTATTATTGAATTACGAGTTATTTTTAAATTCTGGATACCAGTTATTTATCAGACATCTTCTCCCAGTCTTTTGCTTCTCTTTTCATTTTCTTAACTGAGACTTTCATAAAGCAGAAGTATTAAATGTTGAAGTCCAATTTATCAATTTTTGTCTTTTATGGTTTATGTTATTTGCATCCTAAGAATCTTTATCAAAGTCACAAAGATATTTTCCTATATCACCTCTCAGAAGTCTTATCGTTTCATATTTTACATTTAAGTCTGTGAGCCATTTGAGCTTTTATACATTGTGAGAGGTAACATTTGAGGTTCTCTTGTTTGGATATGGATGTCTAATTGTTTCTGCGCCCTTTAGTAAAAAGACTATTCTTTCTCCATTCAATTACTTTGGTCCCTTTGTCAAAAATCAACTGACCAAACGTGTATCGGTCTATTTCTAGACTCTGTTCTAGTCCATTGATCCGTAGGTCTAATCTTACGCTATCACCACTCTGTCTTGCTTACAGTAGCTTTGTAGTAAGTCTTGAAATAAGGTAGCGTGAGTCTTCGGACTTCATCCTTCTTTTTAAAAATTGTTTCTGTTAAGTCTGGCTAAGAACGTGCAGAGAGGCCTGGACAGGCAGTACGTCCAGCGAGCACTCCCCCACAGCCTCGGAGAAAGGCCTGGAGCTCGGCTTTGTCCAGAAGATGTGGGGAACATGTTCCTAGGGCCCTTCAGCAGCCTCTAAACCACTTCTTGGCTGCATAAATTCTCTGGCCACCTGGGCACGGAGACGCTCTGGCTCCACCAGCCCACGCAGAAGCCTGAACTCATGTAATTAGACATAATGACACATGATGGGAGCTTCCAGAATCTCATGCTCTAATAACACACTTGCCTCCCAGCCCATCTCAGAGGCCAGCAGGACTCTAATTAGGTCTGGCGCCAGCAGGTGGGAGAACCAAGGGGCGAGGGAGCAAGGAGAGAACCCCGCTGTTGGAGTTTGTCAACCTGTATACCAAGTCCGGCCGGGTTGCTTTCTGACTATGAGGCTTTGGGCAAGTCAATTCACTTCTTCAAGCCTTCATTTTCTTATCTGTAAAATGGGGTTATGAATTGACACTACAAAGGGCTGTTGTAAGGAAGGTGAGTCCTCTCCTCTTCCTCCTGCCAGGAGGCTAGAGGTAGGTCTGGGTGAAGCCCCAGACCAGGGCCAGGGGCTTGAGGAGGGGCCTCGAGCAGGTGCAGGGGAAGCTCCAAACTTTTAAAGGCCAATTTTGCAAAAGGTAGTTCTCCGAAAGCTCATTGAAGGATCACTGCCTCATGTTATCAAATTGACTGACTTTCCAAAAACTTGTTCAAGAAATATTCTTTTTGATTATGTTTGATGTACATTCTTCTAATGGACAGATCCCCTTCCTAGCAGTGTTTTAAGGACTATTCAATTTGCCCAAAGCTAAGGGTCATACGTATTTGTTCTTCTAGTGCATTCATTCTTCTAAATAACACCCTATGAATATGTTTTTCACAGCATTACATGGGAATTTTTTGTTTTAGACTGATTTTTTAAAAAATCTCTGAAAAAGTAGTTTTCTGCTTTACCAGAGCTTTAGCTTTTAGGGGATTCTTATGCAGATTTGATTAAATAGTCAACTCAACAAATTGTCCAAATTTACAGCTTAGCTCAAAATATATGTCTTTTAGTTATATTTTTATATTTTGATTTTACTTTTATTAAAGTTTCACATGCACTTTGTTTTGCAAGGCTTGCAATGAAAAACAGCCATCTCCTAATTTGTCTTTGCCCCCAATCCTCAGCCCTCAGAGACAACTGCTTTTTAACAAGAAACAAGTTTCTTTCTTCTTTACCTTTATGCTTCTAAATAACATGCATGTACTGTTATTTCTGGATGTTCAGTTTCAGATATAATCTACTGTATTCCTACTTTGGAAGATTAGAATTTCCTTCCCATACAACCCTGTCCCTGCTTCTTCTGGTATCATCTTCCTTACATGACCATATCATAATTTTTGGTTAGGTGTTTATTTTGTGACTGTATAAACATTTCTGACAGCCCAGCCATATAGAGTACTATGACTACATTTATTTTGTTGTATGACTTTCTGTTAATTCTCTTGTTTTTTTTATTTTTTATTAAAAAATTATTTTTAAGAGATGAGGGTCTAGCTATGTTGTCCAGTCTGGACTTGAATTCTTGGGCTCAAGTGATCCTCCTGCCTCAGCCTCCTGAGTAGCTGGAGCTACAGTCATGCACCACAATGCCTAGCTCAATTTTCTGATTTTTTTGCTTGCTTGGTTTCTAGGCATCCACCCCAATTTACCTTAAATCCTCCGCCAGAAGGTGAATTCATCAGGTAACCCTCTGCTTTCTTTTTTTCTTGAAGACATCCATCTGGGAGCCTCTTTTAATACTTTATAAAGTTGTGCTACATGAGGTTAGAAAATAATTTTATTTGAAAATATTTCAAATTACAGAAAATGTGCAAGAACAGTACAAAGAACTCCATATGCCCTTCATCCAGACATCCCATTCAAATTTCACCAGTCACCCAATGATGTCACTTAGGGGACCCCAACTTAGCTCACGTGTTATGTTTCTCTTGTCTCCTTGAGTCTAGAATTATTCCTCTGTCTTGCCTTGTGTTCCACACTCTTGCTGTTTTGGAAGATAACAGGGCAGTCATTTTGTAGAATGTTCTCTCATGATTATGCCCACATTGTGCACCTTGGGCAGGATTATCGCCGAAGCGATGCTGCATGTTCTCATTGGCTCCCATTGTGTGTCGATTTGTTACCACTGGCACCCTTAACTTGGAGCAACGGATCATTTGTCAGGTTTCACCGTTGTCAAGTTACTCTGTTACTTTTGTAAGTAATAAGTTTCTTTTGTGGAGTTTCTTTAACACTAATATCCTGTTCTGACTCTATTTATATCGCTGGTTTTAACCTGCTTTCACTGATGTTGGTTATCTGGAAGAATAATTATTATCATACTTGCCAAAAGGTGATTTTCTTTCTTTATTTTTTATTTGGCATTCTAAAATAAGGAAAAGATTTCTCTTTTGCCCAGTTATTTATTCATTTGTTTGTTTACAGCAGTGTAGATTCATGGATTCCTATTTTATTCACTGGGTTACAATTCATTGCCATCATTATTTATTTTGATTTTTAAATTAGACCAGATTTGGCCAGAAGAATCCCCTTCCAGCTGGCTCCTGTGTCTCTTTGATATGTCCCCATTATTCTTTGAGTACTTCTTTACTCTCTGCCTCAACAAGATGTTCCAAACTCATCTTGTACTTCCTCTGCCTTAGCCTGGGAATCAGCCATTTCTGCAAATGGTATTTTGAAGACAAGATCTCAGTACTAGCTCAGCTCACTGCTACTGGAACGTTGCTGCTTCCAGACCTTCTTGCTGAACAGAGCTGGGGAATACACACACACACCACATACACATATATCACATATGTATATATGTGTACATTCACATACCATATGCATATACACGTGTATCTACACATGCATATATAAATACACACACACCCCTTTCTATGTTCTCTCTCTCTCTGTCTCTCTGCACACACATATATACGCTTAAACCATGTGTTCTCACCGATAGCTCCAGTGTCAGTTCAACACCACAGGGTTCTTCTGTTTCCTCGCTTCCTCATCAGGGAGAAAGCTGGGCCCATTCTGTCCACTAGGGGTTATCCCCCTGCTCCCTGCTCTATGTGTACCCACCTCTGACCCCCAGGCCCAACCTGCAAGGGCCACTGTTACCACCCTACTCACACCTGCCTAATGATTTTGTCTAGATGAACTGACCAAGGAAGACAAGCAGGAAGGAAGGAAAGAAGGGAGAGAGGGAGGAGGCCGGGAAGGCAGGCATGGGGTGGTTTTTAATGCTTTAGAAGATTCCTGGGATTTTCGGGATTGTTCATTTTGTCTCTACCCCACCTCCCTGATGCTGCTACTGGAGGGAGCCTCCATAAAGACCGCTGGGGAGAGTGGGCCATAGTCCAGTCTGAAGAATCCAGGTCCTGAAGTCCTGTGGCCCTTGAATGTCTTGCCGATTTATCTTAGGCACATTGTTGGAAATTTCACAAATGTATTTATTTATCATTAATATTTTTGGAGACAGGGTCTCATTCTGTTGCCCAGGCTGGAGTGCAGTGGCATCATCATAGCTCACTGCAACCTCTAACTCCTGGGCTCAAGTGATCCTCCTGCCTCAGCCTCCCAAAGTGCTAGGATTACAGGTGTGAGCCACCACACCCAGCTGAGAAATTTCACAAATTGAAAAAAAAAATAATTTTAAGTTGGCATAGATTTGCTAAGCTCAATGAGCTGGTGATACAGCAGAGTGATCCTTTGATTAACCCGCTCAGCCAGGGTGGGCATGGGGTGAGAAGGGTGGTCCCTGCTCACAGGCTCTGGGGTCTCCTCCTCCTGCACCCAGAGTAGCTCTGCTCATATGCACTAGAACTGTCAGGCTTCAGAGTGATCTTTCTTTTGACAAAGGATTTAGAAAAAAGACTGAGCCTGGGTGCCAGTGCTGCCTGGCCTCCAGCTTGCGGGGTGACCCTGGGTAAGTCCCCCTGCCTTCCCTTGGCTTCAGTTTCCCATCCTGGAAAGAAGAGGTTGGGTTCTAGGCTTTGTGCATCTCAGTGTTGGGCATGCAGCACACATAGTTGGGGACAGGTGGGGTCCTCCTTGGCCACCAGTTCCCTGGGTAGGGGAGGGAGGAGCCACCTTCCCCACCCTCTCCCAGAGAAGCAGGTTGCTGGCTGGGCCTGGGCCTGCAGCCAAGGGGAAGCTGGAGACCATAAACCCGCGTCACCCGGGCTGAGGCAGGTTGTGCAACTTCCGCCCAGCACCTGCAAACAAGACTTTGGCCTCAGGACTTTGAGCTCTGGGCAGCCTTCTTCCCTCCCCTGGGACCCAAGCCACCTGGTGTAGGGACAGGGCTGGGGGTGGGCTGGGTGCTCTCTTAGTCCCAAGGATAGCCAGGTGGCTCCAGTTCCCTTGAGGAGTGTCCCACCATGGAGGGGTCCAAGCACATGGCTGTGGGGGTCTGTGGAGGAGACTGGGCAGGGGGGACATCTGTGTGGGTGACGGTGAGTGTGCCTGCATCCACACGCAGACAGGCAGCACATGTGAGCCGTGTGGGAGGGCACAGGCAGGAGGCTGTGCGTGCAGCTGTGGTCACCTGCAGAGGAGTGATATGGGAGGGTTGTCCGTGTGGGGGTAAACACACAGGCTGTGGGGGTGTGACATGTGTCCTTGTGTGTGAGGACACCTTGGTGAACTGATGCGTGTATGTCAGCTGTTTGCATGCATGTTATGGGACATGTAGCACAGTGCACACAGGTGAGATCGTGCACACGGGTGGGATTCTGTGGGGCACGTGTGTGGCTACGATTGTGTACTGATGAGTGTGGGTGTGGGTATAAATCCATGTGTGTGTGCACAGTGGCGGGTGCACGTCTGCCATTGGGGGTGCACCTGGATGTGAATGGTTATGCAGGTGTGAGCCCCGACTGCTGAGCCTGCGGTCTGTGTGGCAGTATGACGGTTTGCAAACGCGTAAGACCTCTTTAGTACATGGACGTGCAGGTAACATGGCTGTACACGCACGCGCTGGTGTGGGACACATGTCCCTGGAGCCTTGGCTTCACCTCCGTCACTCCCTGCCAACCTGCCAATGACTCTCATGCTTCTAGCAAGTCTCTGCCTGATCCTCAGTTTCCCCACCTGAAGCACAGAGGGTGAGGTTGGCCTGAATGAGTTCTTGGGCTCCTCCTTCCTTTGTGGTGGCTTGGGTACAGCACCCCAAAGAACATGCAAATATGGGGAAATTGAGAGCCCAGAAAGCCTGGAAATTACCTAGGTCCCTGGGTTAGGGGCAGGAAGCTTTGATGTGACAGACAAAGCCAGGGACCTAGATCCTGGGATGAGGCAGACCCAGGAAGGTCCTCCCATCTGGCCAGCCCCTGCAGTGGTCTGGAGGCAGGGGACTGGCTGGTGTGACCTCTGCCCAGGGCCTGGAAGGGCAGATGGGAGTGGGGAGACCGAGGCAGGAGGCGGGAGGACCTCTCCGTGAACAGCCCCCTAAAGAAGTCCCAGCGACCCTGGGAGGGAGGCAGCACCACCCCGCTGCTCACTGAGAGGGGTCTTCCCCTCCTTTGCCTCTCAGGAGCAGGCCCCTGGGGAAGCTGCCTGGCATGGAACAGGCCTTCGTTCCCCTTAGGGCTGGTTTCAAAGTTCAGAGCTCCGGCCTGAGACTCAGAAGCTGCTGAACGCCTCCCCTGTGCCAGGCTCTTTGCTGGCGTGGCGGGAGCAGGTTCTCCACCCTCTTCGCTGCTCTCTTCTCGCCTGACTCTCAACAGCTTTGCCCACCCTTTGTGCGAATGATTCTTCGGGAAGGCGAAGTAAAGAGATAGCATAGCATCTATAGTAGTGACACTCAATCTGTGCCACAGGAGACGGTCAGTGTTAGCAGGATTCCTCCTCTGTCCATCTTGGAGTGAGTTCACTGCAAAGAGCTGGAAGGAGCTAGAGCTTCCTCCAGTCAGTTTCATGTGACATGACCTCGGGGATCTGCCGCTGACCCTCCAGGATAAAGACCCTGGGGATGGAAAAGAGGGAGGAACTTTTAGGGCAGAAGGAAAGTCTAGATGGCTGCTGTAAGAGTCAGCCAGTCAGAAAACCAGAAACCACTCCAGGTATTTCAAACAGAGGAAATTTAACACAGGGAACTGGTTACATGGAAGAGGGAATTGCTGAACAGCAAATGCTGAGCTAGTTCATCACTCAGCAACGGCAGAGGCTGCTGCCATGCTAGGGCTGGACAGACAAAGCAGGAGGGAGTGACACTGCCCAAGGGTAGTTTGAACCATGGCAGGAGCCACGCGGGGGAGATTGAACCGCAGGTGAATGCGTGGTTCTGTAGGAGCCGAAGACGCAGAAGACAGCAGCCCGTGCTGGGAAAACGACTCAGAGAAGGGGAGGGGAACACCCTGGCGCCTCCCCTCCTCCCAGCCCCCAATCTCTGCCAGCTCTTCCCGTTGACCCAAGCTAGCAGGACGCCAGTTGGCAAAGGAGCCTGGGAAAAGCCGTCTGCAGGAGAAGGGCAGTCCTACAGCAGACAGACAGGAATGCCCAGCACACTTACCCACGATGCACACTCCAGGGGCTGACAACGTGTTGGGAAAAGCAAAGAAACACTTGGCAGCATCCCCAGGACTCCGTGGATGTGATTGACTTTCGATCAGAGTCTGAGGAACTGAGCACGCCTACCCTTCCAGTGCCATGCGCTCCCCGAGTGTGGCTTCATGTCGTCCGCACCACAGCCCAGAAAATTTAGGCCGAGGCTCTCCCCATGCTGCATTTGAGGGAACCGAGGCTTTAGGAAGGGAAGTGGCTTCTCCAAGCCCTCTGGAAAATGGCAGAGCGAGGCTCAAACCCAGGCTGATTTGACTTGAGGGCCCCCAGCCCTGGGAAAAGGTGCTAAGTCTGGTGTCAGGTGTTGCAAATGCGAGCGGATGCTGATTGTGCTGATCTGGCTTGGAGGCCCCGGGAAAAATTCTGAGGAGAGAGGTGTTGGGCCTGGCTGAGGCTGGCTGGGCAGAGAGCAGTTGACAGTAAAATGGGGGACCGTCCTCTAATGGTCACGGGCAGGATTTTGGAGCCCAACAAGTTGGCTCAAATCAGCTCTGCCACTTACTAATTGCGTGACTTGATCCCTCTGTGCCTCCATTTCCTCATCTGTAAAATGGGAGCAGTAACGATAGTTACTCCCGTGATGCGAGAACCAAGGGATCGTGTGAGCATCTGCTAGGAGTGTTGTCGAGCCCTCGCTGTGCCAGCACTCTACGAAACACTTCACATACGTTATCCTATTCAATCCTGCAAAACAAAATGTGCTATTTTGATTCCCATTTTACAGGTGAGAATATCGAGGCTCTGAGAGATAAAGCAAGTAAATGAACGGCACCAGTAGGAAGTAGGCTATGGCTGAGAAGTCCTATCTCTGGGTGGCTGCACCATTCCTGTTTTGTCTCTCAGTTCTGTTGGAAGACAGGCCCCTGTATTAAATTCCCTGCTTGAAACCTAGAACATTTCCATTTTCCTGACGAGACCCTGCCTGATCTAACAGTCATCACTCACTGAAGGTTTCCTTGGACCAGGAACTCTTCTATGCACTTTGCCCGTGTTAATGTATTCAAACCACATCGTGCTAATGCCGGGGGTTGGTGCCATGATTCCACTTTGCAGAAGAGGAGCGAGACGGTTTGAAGAGGGGAAGCCACTTGCCTGGGTCCTGCAGCTAGTGAGGGGCAGAGCTGTGGTTCCAGGATGGGAGGTTCAAAGCCAGGGCCACGCCCTGCCCTGTGCACGGTGCTGCCAGGCAGCTGTCACCGTGTCAGATCCCTGCCCCCTGGCAGGCAGTTGGCCTCCATGACCTCCCACATGTCTCCATCTCCCCTTTCTGCTGGGGACCGCGCCTGGCTTCCACCCTCTCAGCAGCCCTTCAGAGACCCCAGGACGGAGATGGCATCTCCCAGCATTCTATTCTCCAAGCTGAAGACCCCAGTGTCTGGGGAGGGGCTGGGAGGTGATGTCGGGCCTTCTCGGAGGACATTGGGAGGCTACTTACCCTGCCCAGCCTCTCCCAGGGGACCCTCCAATGACTCATGCGCAGTGGCACTTTCATTTCCTTTTCCAGAGGAGGCGTCTGACCTGCTGCGGCTGCAGAAAAGAGCCTCCTCCTCGGGAGCGGCCGTGGGCCCTGCTGAGGGCTCGGGGTCCAGCGCTGGGGACTGGAGGGGCTAGAGGGCTGTGTCTGCAGAGGGCAGGGTGGCAGGAGGGGCTCCGAGCCTCCTTGCCAGACTCTGGGCCTAGCTGAACCCTGTCCAAATGGGCTGTCACCCCCAGTCCCCGGGCAGGGCTGGCACAAAGGGAGATGGACCTGGAGTTTTGAAGCTGGAATAGTACCTGTCACACTTACTGATGGTGTTGAAGGGACCCATATTCATCCATTCACTCATTCATTCCTTCCTGTATTCCCTCATTTAGCGAATCTGTCCTGGCCTCCTATGTACCAAGCAGTCCCTAGTGTGTCGAGAAACCAGGGCTCCCTCTGCCCGTGAGGAGCTCACAGTCACGGGGTGCTGCATAGCTCCCTGCTGCTCCCGGGGGCAGGCAGGGCCAGGCTGAAAGTTTAGCCTCCTTGGTGTCACGGTGCAGCCTCCTGGGTGCAGGTGTTCTGCACAACTCCAGTCTAAGAGGATGGCACCTGGTTAAACGGCCCAGCTGTGGAGTCAGACTCGTTACACTCCCTCCTCAGCCATCGTCTGACTGTGCGACCTTGGGGAAGTTGCTCGTCGTCTCTGAGCCTCGGTTTACTCATCTGTAAAATGAAGCTATTGATAGAAACACAGCATCGTGTTTTTGTAAAAATTCAACGAGATCATCTGTGCAGAGCAGTCTCTGGCATGCTGTAAACACGAAGCACCCAATAAATGCAGGCTATCACAATGAATACTGCTATCTGTGATGAGGGTCTGGGGTGCCTGATCCCGCCTGTGTGTGCACATATGTCTAGTGGGTGGTCAGGGAAGGCTTCCCTGAAGAGGTGACGTTGGTGTTGGGTCATACAGAGAAAGTAGGGAAGGGCATTCCAGCAAGGGGAATGGCATGCAAAAAGGCCAGCGCTTTGGGGAGGGGAAGGAACCCGGCCAAGGGTGGCCTAGAGGGGTCCTTTAGCCCCTGGGTGGCCATGTTAGGGCTGGGCCTGAGCTTCCCGGCCCTCCTGGTCGCAGGCCCCAAGGCTGCAGCCGGGCTGGGGCCAAGTGTTGTGTCTGGGTGGGTGGGGGGTGCCCCAGCTTGGTCTCTGCAGTGAGCGGAAGTTTCAGCCTCTCACCCCCTCCCCCTCCGGTTTCCAGGCCTCCACTTCCTTCCCCTGCACAGACCACAGAGGCGTTTCAGAGGAAGCCACTACTTATTTTAGCAGCGATCCCTGGACACCCCCACCCACAGCTGCCCCTGCCCCCAGCCCCCGTAAGAGGCACCGAGCCATTCTCTGAGCCACAGCCCACGGCACTCACGGGCGAGGGACAGGCCCTGTCCTCAGGCCAGCCCTTGGCACCCCTCCCTTGCAGCAGGGCAAGGAGCGCTGGTCTTGGAGCTGGGAGACCTGGGTTCGAGCCCAGCTCTGACACTAACTCACTGCGTGACCTCCTACAAGTCCCTTCTTCCTTCCATGTCCCCGTGTCCCCATCAGCTATGGGACCTGACACTGGGCGGTTGTAGGCGCTCCATAGCAGCTGGCACTGCCGCCCAGGTCTTCTATGTCCATGGTAAGCCACATTGATAATGGCGGCTAACACGTGCCTACTGCTTCCTAGTGCCAGGCGCTGGTCCCTGTATGGCGATCTACACGTGTCGACTCATGGAGCCCTCGCAACGACATGATGAGGAAACTGAGGCACCAAGTACATGCCAGGCTCTGTGCTGGGCACTCGGGATGCGGCTGTGACACAGACATGGCCTTTGTTCTTGAGGAGCCCAGGGCTGGTGGGGGACAGAGGTGTCAGCACCTCTGTCATTATGACACCAGACAACTGCTAGTGAGTGTGATGTTTGGGGTTCAGGGGAAGCCCCGAGGGATCACAGGGGAGGAAGGAATCCTTTTGACCGGAAGGTTGGTGCGTGAGTCAGTGTTTGAGAGGTGCCCTAGCGGGTTCCTGGAGGAATTTTCCAGGTCGGTCACAGAGGAAGGGTAGAGGTGTGGGGAAGAGCATGTGCAAAGCCAAGGAGACAGGAAAGGGGGTGTTTGTGGGAAGGAAAAGGAGCCAGGAGTTCGCGGACCTGAGGTATGTGGCCAGCAGTGTCTACGTATCCACGTGTCTGTCCACCCTCACGTCCATCTGTGAGTCTGTACGTTCAGCGCTGCCCGTGCCCCTCAGTCCCCCGCCCTGCCGTGGTCCCCGCTACTGCAGCTGCCCACCCCAAGGCCTCTGCCTGGGCTTTCTCTGGGACCACGGGAGCTCACTCAACTTCACGCGGGGCAACCTGGAAATGCCAGGGCTGCAAATGTCCCCAGGGGAAGCCCCCACCCAGTGAGGGCTGGTGAATGGTGATGACACACAGCAGCCTGCCTGCGCGGGCAGGACAGCCCTAGGCACGCCCCGCACAGCTGCTCCGCGGGCTGGTGGGTCTGAGCCCTGGGTGCCCACTGAGGAGCCTGCTTGTCGGCACACCCCTTGTTGGCTTTCATCTCTTCCTGGTCACATGGTCCCCATTCCCTCTCTCCTACTTCCTGGGATTGTCACCTCCCAAAGAAGCCGCTCTGATGTCCACCCCATCTCCCGCCCCCTGCCCCCCCCCCCGAGCCACCCGTCCATGCCTTTGTCCAGACAGCAATCGTTCATGGTGCCGCTCTGCTGGACCCTGTGTGGGGGCAGGGAAGCAGAGATGCGGTGGGCACAGCCTTGCCTCGAGCACCCACAAGCTTGTGTGTCTGGACACGGGCCCTGAGAGCCCTGCAGAGACGGGTGCTCACTCTGCTCTCCACCAGGTGAGCTGGGGCAGGAGGAGGGTAGGGGCTGAGCTAAGCCACTTCCTCCTCAAGTTGCACATTCCCCACCCTTGGCTCTCTCCAGCATGTAATTTTCCAAGGAAGGTTCCAGCAGTGTGTGCCATGTCCAGCAGGAAGGAGGAAGAACAATAGTTCACACATGGACTCACTGCACAGGAGACACTTTCCATGTATTAAAGCCATTAATCTTCCCAGCAGCCCTACGAGGTAAATACTCTTAATATGAACCCCATTTTACAGATGGAGAAACTGAGGCACCAAGAGGCTCACAGCTAAAAGCGGCAGAACTGAAATTTGAACCCAACCAGTCTGAGCTCAGAGCCTATGGTTTAATCTCTGTGCTTCACTGTTCAGAGAAGAAGGGAAGGCAGAAGCTGAGTTGGTTTGATGCAGAAAAAAGGATTCAAAGGCACACAAGGGTCTGGGAGAAGGCAGATCAGCACAGAAAAGCATGCCTGTACACACACTTCCACACCAGTGTGCTCTAACATGCACAAATCCACATACATACATACCTGATACATGCAGGGATTCTTTTCATACACCCGGGCACACATCTGAGCATCCACAAGCTGCCCCTCTGCATGCTTGCACACGTAAACAGGCATTAACACGTGTGCGTAATCACAGACTGCACATAACATGTTCGCAATCACGTATGTCTCACTGCCCAAGGGCATACACACGGGTACTTGCGCATGGATGCCCCCATGCGCACTGGCACACACGAATATAAATTAGCGGTCGGTTTGAATTCTTTGCTTAAAGAAAACTTGTGACCGTATTAAAAATGTAGAACACATCGGCCAAATAATTAAAGTGAGGAGCGCGGCGATGGGACTCCTCGCCACTCTCTCGGGGCCGCCTGTGCCGGGCTGTGCGCAACGTGGCTTCCTCCTATATATTTGAGGAAGAGGCACTTTATTACAGTAATTTATCACCCCCATAAACGTGGCTCCTCGGTAACGCAGAATAATTTGGGAAGAAATATGTTTTAAAAATTAAAAATGCAGTCGGCATGCGCCCCGTGAGGTCTGCAGGGAGACATCGCTGCAACTCCGGTAACTGCCTGTGTAGCTCTAATACCTACAACTTCCATTATTTAAAGTGTGATTATATTTTTCCTGCTTGGAGCTTTGTCAGCTATAAATAAAAGATAAGGGTGAATTGTTGCGGGCCCTAGTAAGCACTTCCATTATTGGTACTTAAGGGGGCTTGGGGATGGAGGGAGCGGGCCGGGTGGGGAAGGAGAGGGAGGCCGTCTGGGGGGCTGCTGGGCTTGGAAGGAGAGCTGCCGGCGTGGGTGGGCCCAGTCCTTTTTCTGGTAGCATTTCAGGGTGACATGGGCCCCTGAACTTTGGCTCTATTGCCCATGTACATACACTACAGACCATAGTGAAAACCACCCAAGGAGGTTTTTCCCTACGTGCGTCACCCCTCCTGGTCTCCCAGGGACTGGGGACACAGAGGGGAGAAGGTCCCATAAGAGAAGGGGATTCGTCCTCTTGAAGATGTTTGTCTTTCCACAATCAGGAGTTGTTTCCAAGTGTGTCCAGAGGTGCGGCTGTGTGAGAAAGGGGGTTCACAAGAGACGGGGAGAGGTTCCTTTCTTAGCCAAAAGTAGGTCATTCCTGAGTCAGAGGGTTATTCCAATTAAACAGAGTGACTGGAAAGGAAAGGACATTCCTTTGAGAACAATCAGATCGGAAAACAAATTTGTTTCGTCAAATGGAGAAAAGGAACAAAACAAAACTCAATGGAAAAAAAAAAAGTGGGAAATAATCTCTTTGCCCCCAACTCCAGTCATGCATGTTTCTCGAAATCTGAAAGCCTGGACTGGCATCCCAGCTCTGCCAGTTCATGGGTGTGTGACCAGGGACAAGTCTTTTCACTTCCTGGAGCCTCAGTTTGCTCATCTGTAATTTGGGGATAACGGCATCCGTTTCCAGGGTTATTGTGGCAATTAAATAAGGTAATGTACATAGAATGTTGGGCCTGGCTTGTCCCACATTCCAGGTGCTCAATAATGTTGATGAAATAAAATCAGAGATCCAGTAATCATGCTCCTTGGAATTGACCCAGATGACTTGAAAACCTATGTCCACACGAAAACCTGAGCACAAATGGTCACAGTAGCTTTACTGATAATTGGCAAAATGTGGAAGCAACCAAGATGTCCCTCAACAGGTGACTGGATATACAAACCATGGCACATCCAGACAATGGAATGTTACTCAGTGATGAAAAGAAACTAGCCATGGGAATGAGGAGCTGTGGACGGGTATGGAATCTCAGTCTGGGAGATGGATGGTGGTGATGGCTGCACAATAATGTGAGTGTGCTTCATACCACCGAACTGTACACTTAAAAATGGTTAAAACGGCAAATTGTATGTCCTGTATATTTTACCACAATAAAAAAAGAAATGAGTTATTAAGCCATGAAAAGACATGGAGAAACCTTAAATGCATATTACTAAGTGAAAGAAGCCAATCGTACATCACATACTGTATGATTCCAACTATGTGACATTCTGGAAAAGGCAAAACTGTGGAGAGTGGGAAAGCTCAGTGGTTGCCCGAGGCTGGGGGTGGGGGAGAGAGGGGTCGGGCAGGTGGAGCACAGGGGATTTTCAGGGCAGCGACTCTGTTTTGCGTGATATTGCCATGGTTAGCGCACGTCATCATACATTATCACACATTAGTCATTACGCATTGTTCATTCGTGTCGCCCGTCCCACGGTTAGTCCTAATGTAGACGACGAGCTCTACTCAACAGCGGAATGTTAACATTGTCATCGATTGTAACGAACGCGGCACAGGAAGGCAAGGTGTTAGCAGCGGGGAAATGGGTTGGCTGTTACGTGGGGATTCTCTGTACTTTCTGGGTCGTTTCCTGGAAACCTAAAATTGCTCTAAAAAGTAAAGTCTTTAAAGAGCAAAAATTAAAATTAAAAAATTAAAGTTTTAAAAATTAATAATAAAAAAATTGGACGGAGGTCAGCACTGCCGTTTCCTTAGCATTTAAAGCCACAGAGCGCAGAGCTGGAGACATCGTAGCAATCATTCCCCCGGTGGTTTCCAAATACTTTGAATTTTTTTCCAAGCAAAAATTTATAATGCTCCTCCTTCACCCTACCCCCACGCCTACTTCAGAGGGCCACCGCGGGACCAGCAAACAGGTCTGAACGGACTCAAGCTCCATCCTGTCGTGGGGGCCCCCTGACTGTGCCGGTCCCGGGCTCTCTGGGGCCTGGTTTCAGCCACACCGGATCAGTGGGACCTGAGCCCAGTAACCCGGTAACTGATGCAGAATCAAACCACTTGCAGCTGGTACTGGCTGGTGTATTTATCCTAATCCAGCTCAAATCACTTCGCATTAGCCAAAATTAGGCCCAAACCAACAGTCAAGAGGTGTGTCCCAAAACTGAGCCCCAAAAGGAAGAGAAGCTGATCTTCCAACTGAAGCCATTGAACAGGGAGACTGAGTGGCTCAAACAGGAACAGCCCAGTTTGGACAGAGCCTCTCGCCTGGCCTCAGCTCCTGCAGCGCCTCCCTGGAACCCTGGGATGAGCTCAGAGGAATCAGGCCATCTGGGCTGGGCTAGGGACAGAAGGTGGGAGGAGGAAGGGAGGGGACCCCAGGGAGGGATTTGTCAGGATGCAGATCTGTGGCTGATGGGAGCACACCAGTGAGCGGGGGTGGTGATAGGGAGAGGAGACGACAGTAGGATTCAAGCCCTGAGAAGGTGAGAAGGAAGCAGCTCAAGAGGATGGGTCGGGTCTCGAGCCTCTGAGAGAAGGAACATGTCCTCTGGCGTTGGGAGGGGGCAGCAAAGGCGAAGGCAGATGCGATAGGTCCACCGGGTTGGGGTGAGACTGAGAAGGCAGCCGCGTCTCTCGGCATCAGCGGTGTTTAGGGCAAGTTATCTATTGGGAAAGGGGGTGCCAAAGGGCACCAAACTTTATTGCTTTTCCTTCTTTGTGTTGCTTCCTCATCCCCTATTGCTGTTTTCTGGGATCAGCTTTAAGATAAACTAACTGTGTATATTCGATCTTTGTTTCAGGATCTGCTAGTGGGGGAACATAACCGAGGATGGCTGGTATTACAAGTGGTCCTGGGAAGAAGATTGGGGCATGGCATCACCCACAGGCAAGGTAGCAACAGGAACCCCCTGGGTGGCAAGGAGTGGAGTGGGGTAACCCCTGATATGCTGCGGCCTCATCCTTGCTAAATCTAACACCTGATTGGATCGGAAGATTTGTAGATGGAAGGAAATGCACTGGTGTGTCCAGTGACCCTGGCACTTGAGCGATAGGGGAGCAACGGTAACTCTAAGGATTGCAGAGTTTTTTGGCTAAGGTTAGCTGCAATTAAAGCCCTAGAGAAAGAAAATGACAGGCTGAAGTCGGCCAACCGTCAACTTATGTCCCCGTGCGAAAGCTGGAAGGCTGCCGGAGCAGCACTTCAACGCACCCTTACCTCCTGAAGCTGGAGGAAGACTGGTTTGAGAATCAGACCCAAGATCTGATTGCAAGAGTAGCAGCAGTATACAGGGGGTGAAACTTACGGCCCCGGAAAGATGTCTATGCTGAAATCATGGAGCCAAGAGGAAAAGACTGGGACCCTGGGACCTTGGAGGGGAGCATTTGTGTGGATATTCCTGATGAACCTTAACCTCAGATTCCTCTGAAAGTCTGGACCGGTAGAAGGGGCCCTCCTCCTCTCCGCTAGAGGAGAGCAGCCTCCCTTCGGTGGGTGGATGCTTCTCAAGATGATATGGATTCCCCACAACTTCCCCCATTTCTCCCAATTGTTCTTCGGACCAATAACGAGGGTCGGGTCTTAGCAGGGGCTGGGCTTTCTTTGGTGGGAGGAGGTGACGGATCATGCAGCAGCTGGCTACGGTGCACTGGCAGGAGCCAGGAGCACACCCCTGGGAGTGGATCGTGAAGGCAGAGAGGCTGTAAGGCTGAATATGGGACACTCTCCTGTGACTCAGGAGCCCTGAGCCCATCCTATTATGCTGCTGGGACGGCTGCTGGAGGCATGGACGTTAAGATGGTCTACGGTAGGCCGGGCGCGGTGGCTCACGCCTGTAAGTAATCCTAGCTCTCTGGGAGGCCGAGGTGGGTGGATTGTTTGAGCTCAGGAGTTCGAAACCAGCCTGAGCAAGAGCGAGACCCCGTCTCTACTAAAATTAGAAAGAAATTAATTGGACAACTAAAAATATATATAGAAAAAATTAGCCAGGCATGGTGGCGCATGCCTGTAGTCCCAGCTACTCGGGAGGCTGAGGCAGAAGGATTCCTTGAGCCCAG